>CM033476.1:177480894-177721712 GCA_019447015.1 Hymenochirus boettgeri
ACTGTATATAAGTTCTGAACGTCACATGTTACCAAAATGGTGTCATGGGTTATGCCATTTTCTTCCCTTAATAATTGGAGCAAGTGTTGACTGTCACGAATGTATGATTGCCATTCCTTGGAGGAATGAATCAAGGTACTGGGCTATAGGTTTAAATAATGAGCCTTATTTTTTTTATTTATTTATTTTTAAACAGTCAAATATACCACGGAAGTTAGTAAAGAAGCCATAATAAAAAGTGAGCAATTGATTTCCTATATTTTTTTTTAGTATTGTGTTAGGTACACTGATGTGGCCCCTTTTCAACATTAAAGGGTATCTCCACTGGTAAAACACCCTTTTTTCTTTATTAAAGAACGGGAGGTAAAGGTGCTGTGACTTACAGGTAAAAAATAGAATTCTAGTGCACAAACAATTCTAATTGCATATTGGCTACCTCCATAAGGTTGCTGCTAGAAACAGCCTGCTAAATCCTGGATAAATAAAAGCAAGTTCAAAGTTTGCCAAATTATTTTAAGCCCAGTCTCCACGTCATGGTTGCTTTCTTTAACTGGGTCCTAACTTACTGTTACTTGCCATTTTGGCTACACCAGCTGACAGCTTCTCCTGTGTGGCCTGGATGCTTGAAGCTGACCCTCTAGTTTAAAGTACTTTGCTCAAACGAGCACATGACCTAACTCTGGGTTGAGTACAAGTTGGTCAAACCTTCAATGTAACACACAAAATATAGAAAATTGCAGCCAAATGTATGCAATTAGAATTGTTTGTGCACTAGAATTCTATTTTTTGTATGCATTATATTTTTGGTCTCTAGTTAGACTTAATATGGATGTATAACAGCCCAATTTTTTATACATTGTGAGCTGTGTATTACCTCCCGTTCTTCAATAAAACTTTCAGGAGCTGGGAAGGAACTTAACGATCGCTCGCTCCTCCATTGCTTCATCTGACAGGTCCCGACGGACTTAGTAGTCTATCGTATGCGCAAATGTGATGCGCACACACACAGACTACAGAGTCTGTCGGGACCTATCAGATGAAGCGGCAGAGGAGCAAGCGATCGGTTAGTTCCTTCCCTTCGTTCCCGGCTCCAGAAGGTTTTATTGAAGAAGACACAGCTCCTTTACCTCCTGTTCTTCAATAAATCTAAATAGAGAAAAGGGTTTTTTACCAGTGGACATACCATTTAAAAATATCTTTCAGTTGTTATAAAAGAAAACCTTTATTAATTTTTCAGATATTTATACAATTCATAATCATACTAACATCTGAGATGTCTTTCATGGCTACTAACTCCAAAAGCAATTATGTATCACATTTAAAGATTTATGTCTTTTGTTAAAAAATGTCAGTATCGCTTTAAATGCACAAGAAGGTCATCTTTTTTTATTATTTATTAAGTAGAGGCAATCTCCAGCTCAGTCAAAACCTTTTACATCTGTTTATTGATGTTTGCTGACCTATCAAGACATTTTATCAGCAGATGAAAGCTTCTGAACAATTTTACAGCTGTTCAAAGCACAAATTCAACTAAAAAAGTGTTTACTCAACTGTCTTGTGACAGTGTGGTTAGTCTATTTATCACACACTATGTAATATTTTTGTTTTTTCCTATTTATCCTGTATGTACCAAGTGCTGAAATCGTGCTGGTACAGAGAGGTCCAGATTACAGGGCACAAAGAAGAGCAATCACCTATTCACTCCCTCTAGTAAACAATATGCAGCATCTTGTTAATTATGTCACTTATGTAGCTATGTAGTCTCTTGGTTGGTTCTTAAACTTTTGATTGTATTTTTTCTAAAAAAATAAAAGTTTACATTTATACACTGAGAAAATAAAAATGCAACTAAAGACTTTAAAATAAAGAAAACACAGGCATTGCTGTCCTCTGAATTTCAGAATTTTGATTTATGCACATTTATTCTGGAAAAGAGGGAATCTCTTTTGAGGCATAATTTACGCTCCCAGAGCATATACACCACTGCATAAATATTACAGTTTTAGGAATACTATAACACATTAAAGTATATCACATGCCAGTATTTTATCATAGTACAATAAGGTACCACATAGTAACATAGTAACATAGTAATTAAGGTTGAATAAAGACATATGTCCATCAAGTCCAACCTATTCACCCACTTTTTTTTTTTAACCCTACCTAACAGTTGATCCAGAGGAAGGCAAAAAATCCCAGCTAAAAAGAGGGAAAAAATTCCTTCCTGGCAATCGGAAAGCATCCCTGGATCAACCAGATCTATATGCATTAATACCAGTAATTCTCAATATTTTTTAGTTTTAGAAACTTATCCAGGCCTTTTTTAAAGCTATTTAAATGAACTTGCCATTACCACATCTGCTGGAAGACAGTTCCACATTTTCACCATTTTCACTGTAAAGAAACCTTTCCTAACCTGAAGATGAATCTTCTTTTCTTCCAAACTTAAAGGATGTCCACGAGTCCTCTGATAAGACCTATAAGTAAACAATGCACCAGAGAGTTCATGGTATGGCCCATTAATATATTTGTATAAGGTTATCATGTCCCCACGCAAACGTCTCTTCTCCAATACAAACAGCCCTAACTTGTCTAATTTTCCTGCATATTCAAGCCCCTCCATTCCCCTTATTAATTTAGTTGCCCTTCTCTGAACTGCCTCAATTTCCAAGATGTCCCTTTTGTATATGGGATTCTAAAACGGCACCGCATATTCCAAATGAGGCCTTACCAGTGTCTTGTAAAGAGGGAGAATAATATTTTTCTCTCTTGAATCCATTCCCCTCTTTATACAAGACAATATCTTGCTAGCTCTAGCCATTGCTACCTGGCATTGTTTGCTATAGCTAAGTCTGTTATCTACCAGAACCCCCAAATCTTTTTCCATTAAAGATGCACTTAACACAGAGTTATTTATGGTGTAGGTGGCACAGGGATTATTAAATCCCAAATGCATCACCTTACATTTATCAACAGTGAATCTCATCTGCCATTCTGCTGCCCATTTTGATAATCTATCTAGGTCTACTTGCAGCACTTGCACATCATTGGAAGTTTCCAAAGCTCTGCATAGTTTAGTGTCATCGGCAAAAACTGAGACCTTGCTCTCAATGCCCCCTTCTAAGTCATTTATGAACAGATTTAACAGAAACGGCCCTTGTACAGAACCCTGAGGCACTCCGCTTAGAACTTTAGCCCACAAAGATGTAGCTCCATTAACCACCACTCTCTGTTTGCGATCCAATAACCAGTTCTCTATCCATGAACAAATGTTTTTCTTCAAGGCCAACAGTCCTCAGTTTATATATTAGTCGCCTCTGTGGCACAGTATCAAAAGCTTTCGCAAAATCCAAATATACCACATCCACTGCTGTGCCTGAATCTAACTTCTTACTCGCTTCTTCTTAAAAACTAATTAAATTTGTCTGGTATGATCTATTTCTCATAAATCCATGCTGAGTACTACTAATAAGATGATCATTGGAGACAAAGTCAAGGATATGATCCCTTAACAAAGTTTCCATCACCTTCCCTACCACTGATGTAAGGCTTACAGGTTTATACAGGGCTATACATGAACATTGAGTAAAAAAAAATATCAAAAAAAATCAAAGGACAAATGGTGAGGAAAGGTTTAACCATGTTTTCCACGTTGCAGGTGCTAGTAAAAGAGATATACTGATGTGCTTCTAGTTCAACATTGGAGCAATATGTCTCACCAATAATCCCCAATTACCAGAAAATGTTTTTGTATTTAGCAGATTTAAAGGTCATGTCCACCCCCAAAACTATAATCCCCCCCACTACTGGCCCCATTGTGTAGTGTAGTTTAATCCTTACCTCACATCCCAGCTCCATATGGTTCTCCTGTAGTCCCCCCCCAAAGTCCCCAAAACTGCCCACCAGGAGGATAGCAGAGTCCATATAGGACTCTGCCTCCTACCTGGCTTCCGGGAGAAGTTTGGCATGCGTACTGCAGCCCTTCTCCCCCTCCCTCCCTCTCCCTCCCTCTTAGGATTCCCTCCCCCTAGTGTAAATCCCTTTAGATATATGATTCCCCCTGTCCCCCCAGCCCCAACCGCTCTATTTGTATTCTTAGAAAGTGCCCCAAACTCTACTTACCTTCCCTCTTTCCCCCACTGCAAAGAACTTCTGGCAGCCAAGTCCGTGATTGGCTGCCGCTCAGCCAATCACAGATGCAACTGCCGGTCCCACCCCTCTGCTTGCATTTTCTCGCAAGCAGAGGGCCCGCAGTGCGGCGGAGGCAAGAGGGGAGGTAAGTAGAGTTTGGGGCACTTTCTAAGAATAAAAATAAAGCGGTTGGGGCTGGGGGGACAGGGGGAATCATATATCAAAAAATATTTTTAAGGGTGGACATACCCTTTAATTTAGAACTCAAATTTAGTGTTAAATAGCCCTACAAATGAGTTAGAGACCTAACTATTCTTGTAAGCAGGAATATTGATGGTCCCAAATAGCTAATTACGCAGAGAGATTTTCAATGGTGTTTTTAAGCACCTTAATGAGCAGGGCAAATCAGCCACAATATTTGGATCTCTGTGATAGGATATCAATAAATCTATAAAAGAGGCGCAACTGCCAGACCACACACAAGCACTCTCATATAGTATCAGAGTTCTTTATTATAGCTTGACGCGTTTTGGGCCATGCACGGCACTTAAACATAAGCAAGAGGTTATGCTTATGATTAAGGGCCGTGCGTGGCCTGAAACTCGTCAAGCTATAATAAAGAACTCTGATGCTTTAAGAGTGTTCGTGAGTTGTCCGGCAGTTGCGCCTCTTTTATACATTTACTGATACGGATGACATTGGTCTAATGACGGGCCTAGGAAAGGGCCCACTAGTGGAGGGACCCTCCAGAGGGGGCACTGAAAAGTGCCTTTTAGGGATTAAGGGGTCCTGCAGCTTGAGCCGGAACCCCTCTCCCCATCCCTATCAGGGCCTTTGCAGCACTTACAAGTGCCCTTGCGGCCCTGAGAAGGGCCTTTGGGCCTTAAGGGGTCCCGCAGCTTGAACCGGGACCCCCCTCGGCATCCCTTGTAAGGGCCATTGCGGCACTGAGAAGTGCTTTTAGCGAGGGTCCTGCAGCTCGAACCGGGACCCCCAGTGAGCGGCTCTTAAAAGAGCCCTTTGGCGGCGTCTTCTTTCTTCCATCCGGCGACACTAGCTCCACTGAGGCCGCCGACCCCCGAGAGGTACCCTTGCAGCCGCCAGGCAAACTTTCTTTAGACACAAGTTATTTTCTAGTTTCTGCATAACTAGAGATGACCAAAACTTACATTTCGGGACTTTGCAGCGCATTCTCGATTTTTATAAAACGTTCAAGCTATTTTAGAAAATTCTCAAAAATAGCCTCGAATATCCGATAATCCTCGAAAATACTATTTTCGAGTTTCCAACCGTATTTTTGAGTTTTATCGAAGGTTCAAGGCTATTTTCGAGGATTTTCGAAAATAGCTTAAATGTTCAATAAAAATCGAAAATGCTCTCCAGTCCAGAAATCCGAATAATCCATCCAGTTTCTGACAGAATATTCAGATTTCGGAACCAAGAGGATCCGACTCAGACCCGGATCCCATCTCTACGCATAACATGTATTTTGATAAGCCTCGAATTTTAAATTCAACAATTATCCAAAAAACTATAAGTTTTGAGATTCAAAATTTTAAAATATTTACAACGGAACTTTGGAACTAGGAGTTTGGGTCGGAACTGGGTTTGCTCAGGACCCAGATTCCATCCTTAATGCTCACAGAAAAAATAATTAATTTTTCTATTGGAAATTTTTTTTTTTTCCCCAATAGATTTCTTTATGTACTGTAGTTGAATTGTTGCTGCACAAAGGGTAGCTATAATATAAATACACTTCAAAAATATTTATGGTTTCTACAAAAAAATATGTTTAGCAGAACTAATATTATTCTTGTAACTTTTATCTGTCTGTAGATTTTATTATTCATGTGGTACATGTGGGATTTTTGGGTAATTTGTTTTTGTTGTTTAATGCTATACTCATTGGTTAAAGGGTGCTGGTACATTCACTTTCTTTTTGCAATATTCTTTTTTGAACTGTTTTCTCTACAAAGAAGCCATTGCATTTTCAACTCCTTGTTAACTGTCTTTTTTCATCTATACTTTATAGTCTGGCCTTGAAGTCAAAGATTTGTTCTTGACTCCTTCACATCTACAATGCAGCAAAAGTATTTCATTTAAACCTATGATGTGCTTCATCTTTTACAAATATGTCTTCATTGTTTTAAACCCTTTGCTAGTTCACAAATATTTACCCAGCTTCAAAGAAGAAAATCAACTTGGGTTTTACAGACTTTACATTTAAATTTCATTTTCACAAAATAACAGCTTTGATTGTTGTTTTTTTATCTCTGTATGATCCCACAATTTCTAACATGCAAGCTTGAAATTAAAGGAATTGTACACTAAAAATATTACTTTGCCTCATTTCAATCTATAAATGAACACACATAAGTAGCACTTAAGGTGGCCATACACTACTACGATCGTAATTACGATCTTAAACCGACCGATACTTTGATAGACAGATGTACAATGTTTATAGTTCTAAGATGTACTGTACATATTGTTCTACATTCAATTTGTTTTGTGATTAATGTTGAATGTCGTCTATTGTGAGGTTACATTACATTAACATTTAATCGGAACTTCAGAAAACACTATAATCATTTTACCAATCGACTTAAAAAAACAACTAATTACAATCGATTTTACGATCTAATGTCACATAATGAGATCAGGAAAATGTACAGTTTTTTGGCCAATCAATGGAAATGTCGGATTGTACATAAAATCGGCCTAATGTATGGTCAACTTTATTCTGATGTGTTTGTGTTAAGCATGACTTTTAGCCAGTACTTCTTTTCTCGAACACACAGTCCCTCAGTCCCCCAACCCCCAGCCAGACTGACACTTTGTGAGGGCATGCATGCTCAGTAATGCCTATGAGGCAGGATTAAGAGAGAGAATTAACCACTGCGCAGTTCATGTACAAACTGTCACCATTCCAGCTACAGCAAAACCATACCAAACAAGACTTTATGATACTAAGGCACTTGATTGACAGATGAAATGTAAGATGTTTCAAACTGGATATCTAAAAAAAAATAGGGGACAGATCAACAACAAAAACATCACAATGATAGTTGAAAATAATTTGTTTCCAATAATGGGCATCTCCACAGACTAGAATTGTCACTTTGTAAAACCATTTGTCTCTCACAGCTTCTTAGTGTAGAAATAATTTATAGAACATTTCAGGCTACTGGCAATCTATGATGTCACTACTGGTAGCCTATTCCTGGTAGCCCTGGCCCCAAACTCCTTTTGCACATGTTAACTAGGTACAGTACCTTGTGTTTGTTTGGGAGGTAAACCTATCACATTAAAGATTTAAAAACATTGGTTCTCCTTTAAAAGCTTAACTTAATACAAACTTTTAAAAATTAGTTAAGCAGAAATTTTTTTAAGTTATAGATTTAAGGGAAACTGTTGTCTTCATACACATGCCCTCTCATAACAGTGCACACTTCTAGCTTTACACAGGAAGCTGTGATATTATCAGCCCCTGCCTTATGCATGCCCACTTGTATTCTACCATCCTCTGTATCATAAGAACTACCCCTGAATATCTTTACTGTTTTTAAAGCTAGCCACAAGCCTGAAAGGGTATATTTTTATCTCCATAAGGTGCCCATAAGCAGAGGAAAGCACAGATGTATTGATTGCAAGCCTGTAACTAGCTTCATAAAAGATTTTTGTGGGAGGGGCTTGTGACACTGCTTAACACATGCCTGTAACAGCGACACAGAAACAGAGTAGGAAGAGAGATTTTCAAGCCTATAATATTGGATTGACATTAGCTAAAGACACAATCCAAGGCTTGTTTGAAAGGTATGAGAGTGTTTTATTCAATAGGGTGCACTTGTATGTAGACCATAGTTTCCCTTTAACATACATGTTTTCTAGCAGAATGTGATTCTTAAAATGGTACTTTTTATTTTAAATATTTATTTTAAATGGTATGAAGAATTTTAGATTAATGAGACATAAGACAATTCTTAATTTAAAAACTTTTTAAGAAAGCATTGGATGTCAGTGAACTGTGGAAGAGAATCAATGCTAGCTTTTCTTTTGTGTAATCATCAGATTGCATTCTTTGCAAAAATAAAACAACTCATCTACCTCTCACTAAGCACTAAATTGTTAAAACCATGACTAGTATGTGATTTCCTCATACATTTGTGGCATTATTTGATCACATCACATAATAGGAGTGGGTTTATCTACAATAATTAGCATATTACACTTAATGTCTGACCATTGTAGGCTTGATAAGTAGAAACAGGGATGAAATGTTGCTTATTGCACTTACTACAATTTTTTGAAAAGACCAGTAGAGTGCTTCATTCATTCATTAGTACTATAGTTAATCATCTATTATTTTGCTTAATATAATGGCTCATAAGTGGACATCAATATAGAACTACAACATGTTTGTTAAAAGGGGATATGAACACTAAAATCAAATAAAAATGTGTTTTTTAATCAATGGTTTCTAATGTAAGGGGAAAGTTTGTTTTTTTTACTTTTAAAATATAAACTGTAATTCACAGTGAGGTAGGAAACATTAATCCTACCATACATTCTTTCCTTTTTCAAAAGCTTTGAAGCAGCTTCCACTGCTTCAACATGTGCCCCATACATGTCTGTGTCGAAGATATGAAATGCTACTAGGTAGGGATGGATCTTCCGGAGGGAGACTTGATGACTGTAGGCAAAGAAGCTACTCTAAAAGTTCAATTTTAAAATATATACAGGTAAAATACAACTGAGTAATTTAAACCTCCCACCAGTCATAAATTATGCCCCCCCTAACAGTGTGCTCGGGATTGAACCATATAGATTAACTTTGCTGGTTATCAAGAGTTCCAAATTCTTAACAGTGAGATAAACATACTAACAAAAACAGACATTGAAATTATGCTTTCAGTTTTAGCCTTAATTGCCCTTTTTCATTGTGGAAAAGGAAAAAGGTCGGGCACAGAGATTTTAAGTGTTGTAAATCTATCTAGTTACCCTTTAACCACTGTAGAAACCATGTTCTTTCATGGGGTTTATCATTTTGTCCCTCAGAGAATTTCAATTAGATACAGAGAACATCAATAATTTAGTTGCCCTTTTAGATCAACAGGAAGTACGGGGTACAGATGATAAAATTAAAGCTGATGTAAATGTATATAAATCTGGTTTTCGCAAAAAATCAAATTTTTACCCCAATAGCTGCAGATCTAATGCAGTAGATGTTTTTCAGCATTTGATGGAAATTGCTCTGGTTGATCTGCATAATTCTGTGCAAAAGCAGAGAAGAAAAAGGGATAATTTGTCTGTGATTGAACGCAAGGTTTTACGGTCTCTTAAGGACAACACTGACATTATCATTAAGAATGCCGATAAAGGCGGTTCAGTTGTAATTCTTAACAGAATTGACTACAAGAGAGAAGCCTTGCGACAATTGTATGACACTGATAAAGTTTTAAGTAATAATCCTACCAAAACCTTCTTTTTGGAGTTAACTATGATTATAGAGAAAGGTGTAGAGGTGAATTTGATCACACACTCTATGAAGGATTATTTTTTACCGGCACATCCGGTTATTCCAATTTTTCATTTTCTTCCAAAAATTCATAAGCCTGAGAGCCCCCCCCCCCCCCCGGTAGGCTTATTGTGTCAGGGATTGGCTCCTTAGGCGAGGGCCTCTCAGAACTTATTGCAACCTTTGGTTTTACGTTTGGATACATATCTGAGAGATACCAAATATCTCCTTCAGATTTTTCATTCACTCAGTGTTGCTAACAATTGTAAACTTGCTTCCATTGATGTCAGTGCCTTATAATCATGTATTCCACACAAGAAAGGCATTTTAGCTATACAGTATCATCTTAATAACCATAGTGCTTATTCTGATTGACAAAAGATGTTTATACTTGAGGCAGTATGATTTTTGTTAACCCACAACTTTTTCATGTTCTTCATTCAAATTAGAGGGGCAGCAATGGGGGCAAAATTTGCCCCCACCTATGCAAATTTATAAATGGGGTGGTGGGAGAAGACTATGATCCTACCCAAGATCCCCCACACCCCTCCTTATGATCATTTATTTGTTGTGAAATGCTTCATAGATGATCTATTTTTGGTATGGTCGGGCACTGAGATTGATTTTGATCATTTTATGGAGGTCATTAACACTAACAACGACAACAATGACCTTAATCTCAAGTTTACATATTGAGGTGGTCTCCACCTTAACCTTTTAGATATTATGATCAATCATTGTGGGGATCATCTGGAAACCTCTATTTTCAGGAAGCAGAGTGCTGGTAATACCATCCTCCATGCCTCATCTTGTCATCCTCTCCATAGCTTTAAGTGAATCCCGTATGGACAATTCCTGCGGGTGAAGCATAATTGTTCCCGATTTAAAAACTTTATTACTCAGTCATGTGCACTCCGGGATAGACTTCTGGATAGAGGGTATTCGTGGGATATCTTAATGGTAGCCTTAAGGAAGGCCCTTTACAAAAATAGGGATGATTTAATTTTGGATCAGGCTCCCAGTCATTATATATCGACTGCATCATATAGATCTAGGTTGGACAAGGGCTTGCCTACAAACACGTCACCTTTGTCTACCCCAGGTGATCAGGGGGTATTCTCCACCAATTTTAGCAGTAAGTATTCAGCAATTACTAAGATTGTCAAACAATACTTACCTATTTTACTTGGAGATCCCCTATTAAGGGATACCTTGAATAGAGGGATTAAATTTGTATCACGGAGGGCTGTTACCTTGGGTAACATCCTATCCCCAAGTTGGTTCTCCAGTAAGAACCATTCTGAAGCAAGTTGGCCTACATATAAAGGCACTTATAAGTGTGGAAAAAATTGATGCCTTACTTGTAATTATATACAGGTTACAATTTCTTTTAAAAGCACTGCCACTGGATGTTCTTGTTCCATCAAACAATATGTAAATTGTGAGACTCCATGGGTAGTTTACCTGTTAACATGTTCACGCTGCCTTAGTCAATATGTAGGGTGCACGTCACGCAATTTAAAGTCACGCATTAGGGAACATATGAGGGATATCAGAGTGAACAATTATTGTAGTCCGGTAGCTAGACATTTTTTCTTCTGTAATCAAAATGACTTTTCTTGCCTCTCAGTCCAAGGTATCCAACGCATTAGTTCCTCTGTGGAAGGCAAACACGGAGGTCCATTGGATGTTGCCTTGCATAAGGCAGATGCTCGTTGGATTTTCATCCTTAATACCAAAATGCCAAATGGTTTAAACAGTAATTTTGATATAACGGGGTTTGTGGGATAACCCATATATGGCTATCATCTTCATTGCAGTATCAACTGCATGTGTACCAGGCTTTTGCTTTTCTTTCTTTATTTATTCACTTACTACCTTAGTTACATATCTATTTCTGTGATTATCATTTTATTTTGTTTGTATTGTTTCATGAAGGCATTATATGATATGCCTTTATCATTATTTGGTAATGTTTAGGATGCAATGTTTTTTCTATTCATTAATCTGTATTAATTTTGCTTTAAAATTTTATTTTGTTTCATTATGTACCTTTCATGATTATATTTGGCATTCTAAATGTTTCTATTTCTTTTGTTTTCTTTTCTGCTTATCTGCAACTGCTTTGTTTGAAGTGTTTCATTTATTTATCAGTGTATGGGATACAGGGAGGTCCTGTTCCTTGGTTGTTGTATATAAGGACCCTCCCTTTCCATTTGTTACCTCCTCCAACTTTTACCTATGATTAAGTACCACATAGGTACGAAACGCGTCAGGTAATGGGATTTGGTGTGTTCCTGTTATACTAACATGTTCGATAAAATAAAGTAAGTTTGAATTTACTTACCTGGAGTTCCAGTTTCTTCCATCGATGTCTGACTGTTTCTATTGGGTTAATTGCCCTTTTACACAAATATCCCACAGGCACAACAAATATCGGACTCCTGGCTATATTAGAGACTATTTCTAAAGTCTCACAGGTAGCAACATAACTGATAGTTAATGCACCAGATCAATACACTTGATGCTCATTTCTCCCCTCTTTATAAATGGCCAACCTTTTGTCAAGTAATCTTACTCTTGTCAAGTAAGAATATATATTGGGTATATATGTATTTTATCAGAAAGAAAATAACACAATCCACTGCTCTTAGATCAAAAATAGATTACATTATTTGGAACTGCTTTGTTCTTATTCAGCAATATTCAGGAAGAGAATGGAAAAGATATTGAACTGGAAAATTGCTTAACATGCTGTGACTGCCATGTAATTGATGTTTTTCCACAAGTTTATGTATCTACGAATATAACATCCTTTTTATTTTTATGGGTCAAAAACTTCTTTGTAAAATTAAACATCAGCTTAATAGATATGAATATCACTGCCTATGCATAAAAACACAATATTTTTTTTTGAAAATACATAAATGAAGAAAAATTTTACTAAAATGTATTTATATATATGTCAAAAACAGATTTCCCTGAAATTAAGAAAAACAACTATAGTGAACCATTCTTCTATAAAATGGTACTGTTTACCAAATCATGGACAACTACTGTTTCAATGTTGATTTACATCTTAAGCTTATGATAAAACCAGTTTTGCTAGGATTGTCCAAGGGGTGTACCTGCAGGGGCCTGGTCCCCCCCGTGAGATTGGAGGCTGGGGCCCCTCTTCCCGACAAGCCTGCCAAGATCTCCTAAGCTGCAACCAGCCGTTGACCCATTTTTAATGTTTCATACATGCGCGTGATCAGCTGTTTAAAAATGGCTAAACGGCTGGTTGCGGCTTAGGAGATCTTGGTAGGCTTGTACAGGATACTGGTCGGTGCATAGATCTTGGGCTTGTGGCGGGTCCTACTACCACCAGCCCCCCCGTAGTCCATGGGGTGGCAGGGGCGGTAGTTACGCCATTGGATTGTCCTTTATAAATTATATTTCTCTTATTTCTTGGTACAAATGCCAATACTATTGTTGTTGAAATGATTTATATATTGTTTTTCAAATATGGTTTTGTGATCAGTGAATCGTTTTTTTAATTCCTGACATTTTTTGTATATAGTAATTGGGGGTGAATAAAGACGTGTCCATCTAGTCTAGTGATGGCGAACCTTTTAGAGGCCGAGTGCCCAAACTGCAACCCTAAACCCCACTTTTTATTGCATAGTGCCAACATGATCATTTAACCTGAATACAAAGTTTTTACTTTAGAAAAAACAACTCAAATTGACACAGACCAATACAGTAGATAGAATTGATTACCTATTAACCTCTACATTACCACACAGTAGTTTGAGATCTAAAACAGTGACCATTAACCCCTACATTATTAGACAGGAGTTTGAGATCCAAAACAGGGACTCAAGCAGAACTGAATGTTATAGCACATGATCTCTCTCTGCTACAGTCAGTCACTGTCAGCTGTGTATGAGTGCAAACAGAGAGGGCTCCGAGTGCCATAGGTTCACCACCACTGATCTAGTCCAACCTTTTTACCCTACTTATAAACCTTACTTTACATTGATTCAGAAGAAGGGGGGGGAAACATGAAAATGGAGGAACAAAATTTCTTTCTGACTCCAAAGGGCAATCGGAAAGTATCCCAGGATCAACCAGAACTACAGTATATGTATTAATTCAATCTAAATCATCTGTATGCTATTTTTCCTTCTATTCCAAAAAAATTATTAAGATCCAAAAAGCTTTTGTAATCATCTTAGAAACGGTATATTTTGTTTAGAAACATGTCACATAATGACATACATATTCTTTTTTCGCCATACACACCAGATATAGTTAATATTTAGTTATATTTTGGCAATGTCCTTATAACAACATTTTTAAAGGATTTCCATGGGGTAGATATGTTAGAAATGTGATACCTAATGTAAACTGTTTGGATGACTTTTTAAAGGAAAGCAATATATAAATGCAAATTGTATTAGGTATTCATATACCTATAAAGGTGGGTGCACAGCATCGGATCCGACAGTATTGTCCCTTTCTCTTTAGTGTGGGTAGCGAATGTTCTATGGCCTTGTGGATGTTCGGAACTGCCCGAAAATTTCCCTTGGCCATGGTTGTCTACCTGTACTAAAGTATAGGGAGTCGGTCGCTGTTGTGGAAAACATGCAGTCCCGAACATTCTCCCTATGCTGTATATAGGGAGAACACTCGGGAATATGTGTTCCCTGATATTTAAAAAATGACAAACAGAATCTTGCAGATTCTCTTTTCAAAGATCTGTCGTGTGTGCCCACACTCCAATTGTCCATAGTTTAACAGTTTAACAAATACGCATTGTACACGAAAAGAGAATGAAAACAAGGTGATATGGGCAACTCTCATAGAATAGTTAAATAATTAAGACACTTAAGATGTGATGGCATTAAAACTCGATTTAATTAACATGTGGAGGGTCACAGCTAGACCAAGAATAAAGTAAACAGATCCCCCCCATAAACATAGGAAAGAACACACATTAAAAATACAACCCCTTGACTCTGCATGTCTTAATATACATTCATATGTCAAGAGACCCACAAAAATTCTTGGTAGGGATAGCCGAGTGGTGCAGCTAAAAAACACCAGACGTGTTTCGTTTTGATCCCCAAACTTCCTCAGTGGCGAGAGACCATCTTAACCTAGCTATGGGGATTAATAGGAGCTTGACACATGACTCAGAACTTCCTCAAAATGGTGGAGTCTCTATATCGGCCATCTTGCATGTGGCATAACGTCCGAGGCTGTAGGTGGCCATATTGGGTGGTGACGGGAGTGGGCTGCACTAATATATTTACAAGGCATTGTAAACCGAAGCCTAAGTGAGTTAAAGGGGAAAACAATGATTAAACACATCTATATATACAGCACAGTAATACATATTACAGAAGAATAATACTAAAGTCCCAAATTTTGGAGTCATAATAAACACCCAGAAAGTCCCAGTTGTCTCATTTTGAGGTAGAGGTACTACATAAAGTGCAAATTCAAAAAAAGATATTCTCCTAGACAGGTAAGGTGAGCGGTCCAATGTCCTATCTCTCATAGAATGTAGCATCCATTCTCATATCTACCTGAAACAACGGGTAAGTATGGAACACCGATTGATAAGCTTCGTTTCCGCCAATAAAGGGCCCAAAGGGCCGATTATTGCTTGAAACGAACATTCGGACACATCATGCGTCACGGGTCAGGACCCGCGATAGCAGGTGTGTACAAACCTTAATTCATTGCCTGGGTTCTATTATATAGCAAAAGGGTATAGGGAAGGGGTCATTGTGTCCCAACAATCTACCAATCAATCCACCAACAATCTACCAACCAATTCGCCAACAATCTACCATCAATCCACCAACAATCTACCAACCAATCAACCCACCAACAATATACCAACTAATCCACCACCAATCCACCAACAATCTACCATCAATCCAACTAATCCACCATCAATCTACTAACCAAACCAGCAACAATTCTCCAACCAATCCACCAACAATCTACCATCAATCCAACAACTAATCCACCATCAATCTATCAACCAATCCACCAACAATTCTCCAACCAATCTACCAACAATCCATCAACAATCCATAAATCAATCCACCAACAATCTACCAACCAATCTGCCAACAATCTGCCAATCAATCGACCACCAACAGTTAACCGAAATTTCTTATGGTATGTACCCAGCCGTCGTTTGCGGCTGACAGTTTGCCTTAGGCTGGTTACACACAGGCAGATTTTTCGGCCCAACCTACTGATACTTCTTTGTATTGGTCGGTTGAGAGCAAAAATCTGTAGTGATTTTTTAAGTGGCTGTGACACCCACGATTGCCCTTACATCCAGATAGGCAAACGGATTGGGCATGTTGGTAAATCACGGCCAATTGTTCGGTTCCTTATGGGACCTTATGGGACCAATCAATCACTCGAATTGTCCATGCAGACACTATTGTTAAGACCAACAGTCATTTGTCCCAGCCCATTTGTTCCCTCATGTGAAACTGCCCTGCATTAATCATAACATTAAACAAAATACAGTAACAGACTAAACTTGTAAACAAAAGCAGGAAGTGGAAGATCTATAAACACTATATACAAAACACCTTCAAACATATTAGCTCCAATTAGTAGAGAATGAGACAATAAATTGGACTAGAGATCTATACATATATTATAAATATTTATTGCTTGGTTTTTAATTTAATCTGTAATATTAATAACACTGTATAGTAGAAAAAAGGAATGTACCAAAGATAAAAATTTGGAATATAATTAACTGTTAAGCCCATGATGGATTTAAAATAAGATAGGCACTAGATAGTTGATATCTTTATATTAGATATCTATATTCTTAAGGATTTATAAAACATGATGGGATGCATATTAAACATTTACCTTACCCAGTATAATAGAGTTGGAGGCTTCAATGACCATTGCACAGGCTGCAGTGGTGCACAAACATTAAAGGGACAGTTCAGTGGAAACGATCAATATTTGTTAAATTGTTAGTTTGTGTAATGCCTTTTTATTTATTCTACATATTCTCTCCCATTTTGAAAATCAGTTGATTTTATACCCTTTGCTGTTCCCTGCTGTTGATATTAGTGAGCTGACATTTCAGGTTCTAACGGTCCTTCTTCTTCCCAGGATGCACCACATCCTTGGAATGTTCCTAACAGTAATTTCTACTGATTGGCTGTTGCATGGGTCAAAGATGCTCAGATCTCAACTGAGCAACTGAATCAACCCAGGCGCTGGGTCATGGGCAAGACCATAACGGTCTCTAATAGGGGTCCTGCAAACAGGAAGTCAGTATTTCGGTTGCATTTCTTTATACACAGACAAAATGCTGAATTGGCAGATTAAGGTCATTGGGATGAAAAAATACTGTTCTTTTCTCTGAAAAGCATATGTATTTGCACTGAACTTCCTCTTTATGGCATCCCCTGAACAGTGACTGCCAATGATTTAGAAAAATAAGTGACTAGTTTCAAGGTGTCTCTGTGATATTGTGATAAAACTGCCTCCATGGTTTTACAATGTTCTTTATAATACAATTGAAAATGTTTAGCATAATTCACAAGACCCAGAGCAGGGGCAGAGGTCAATATAGAGTGATTATTTAAACATCCTTTGTCATTTTTGATGTCCATAAAATGATGTCTGTACAGACATGGTGCTTTTTGGAGCATTTGGTCCCAGTGGGGGCTGACTAGGATCCATTGTTTGCAAAAGTTCATGAAGCTGACCAATTCAGCTTTATCAATGGGTGTTTTAAGTGCAAAAATGTCTTTATTTCTGGCGGGGATGACCAGATATTCACCCTTAAGCTGGGTACACACGATGAGATATTTCAGTCTGATCGACCGATAGTTCAGTGTATCGGTCGATCGGACCGAAATGATCGCATCCGAATGCGGCTCTATGGACCGCACGATTGGTCGTGGTACCTGTCGGACTCGGCTGCTTTTGCCGCGAACAACAGTCCATCCTCCTGGCCGACCGGTCGAAAGTATTGAACGGTCAGTTAGGAGGAAAATTCGCTAGGTGTTTACCTAGCTTTAGATATTATACAACCAAGATATTAAACATAGTCTTTGCAGTATTGTATTTTCTGGAGACTTTTGATACAAGCAAATTGAGGAGAGAGAGAGAGCTTTTGACATACCTCCATGTTCTGGCTACACAATAACAAATCATCAGTAACATATTTCAATAATCCTAGAACCATGTGGCTGAACCCATTATTATTTTAACACTTAACAGAGAGCCATAGAGTTTGTCACTGGTGAGTCCACCAAGTAAAAAAAATGAATACAAAAAATGAATACAAAAAGACTGAGCCGTAGCACCAGCTGAAAACGTGTCTTAAATTCAACAACTGTATATCATTGGTTATTGGCCTGAATGCTGATACACTTTAGGAATTATATGTATTATGCGCGGGATATAGGAGCACAACATGGGGAGATTGTCCTTAAAATTACTATTTGCTTTACAAAGATACAAACCATTGGGAGAATATTATTAATTTTATCCTGTGAGAGGTGTTAGTGGCATTGGAAATCAACTATTACTTCCAACAAGCTATATCACCAAAGAAAATTGAGGTATACACTAGATTTTGCACTAGCAAGTTAATGGGGCAATTTGTTAATAATTTGAAGTAATAATAAGACAATAATAACAAGACATCATCCTTATTAGTGATAAATATTTTATACTGTATGCTTCTGCAGGTTCCCCAATAATCTTTACAAAAGGTTGGCTCTCAGCTGAGGGACCTTCATATAAGCAAGCCTTAATAGAGAAGCACATAGCTCCTGTATAACAGTTTACCTTGTATATGAAGAACACAAATAGGATCACACATTGAAAACCTGTAAACTCAAAATTAAAAACATTTTAAAATAATTGAAAACAATTATCATGTTTGTGTCAGATGCCTTACTGGGAAACTTTCCATCCTGAAAGCAAGAAGGTTTACAATAAGCACAGAAAATATAACAAGCGCAGCAAATGCAGCAAATTAACAAATTTGACAGACAAAACAGTTTCACGCAAAACACACAAGACACACAAAACTGTAGGGTCTCTTGTTCTGAATAATGCTAGCTAGCAAAACAACTCATAACTCTTCAGAAGTTCGAACTTCAAATGAACTGGACCACACTGTCCTTTCTATAAATGGTTAAACTTAACACTTTTGTTTTACACTCCGTGCCAGAAGTAACTCCTAGTTAAGGAGAAAATATTAATGGGTATGTCCACCCTAAAAAAAATTTTTGATATATGATTGCCCCTGTCCCCCCAGCCCCAACCGCTATATTTATACTTTTAGAAAGTGCCCCAAACTTTACTTACCTCCCCTCTTTCCTCCGCCGTGCTGCCGGCCCTCTTCTTGCGAGAAAATGCAAGCAGAGGGGCGGGACCGGCAGTCGTGTCTGTGATTGGCTGAGCAGCAGCCAATCACGGACGTGGCTGCCGGGAGTTCATTTCGGCAGGGGAAAGAGGGAAGGTAAGTAAAGTTTGGGGAGCTTCCTAAGAATATAAATAGAGCGGTTGGGGCTGGGGGGACAGGGGCAATCATATAGCTAAAGGGTTTTACGCTAGGGGGAGAGAATCCTGAGAGGGAGGGAGAGGGAGGGGGAGAAGGGCTGCAGTACGCATGCCAAACTTCTCCCGGAGACCAGGTGGGAGGCAGAGTCCTATATGGACTCTGCTATCCTCCTGGTGGGCAGTTTTTGGGACTTTGGGGGGGACTACAGGAGAACCTTATGGAGCTGGGATGTGAGGTAAGGATTAAACTACACTACATGATGGGGCCAGTAGTTTGGGGGATTATAGTTTTGGGGGTGGACATGCCCCTTAACTATCTATCTACAGGTCACCACCTGAATGGCTGCCTCTAATCTCTAATAACATTCCTAATACAACACAATTATTAACAGACAGATATATACAAAAATATACACAAGTACGTGACTCTGTGTCACCAAGCTATCACTCACTACGGATCATCGACCAACAAGGCCTGGCCGTAGGAATGGTGTGTCTTACACTTTGTCAACAGTACTTTCAATTAATCTGATCCTTACACTTACCAACCGGATACTTGAGTCATACAAACAGATTAACTTATACTTCTATGCGACAGAATAAGAAAAAGCAAGTTATCGGATCCTCTGAGGCCCTGGGATTAGGGGCTAGTCACACCCGGAAAGACTAACCAAGTGAAATGTCTGACAACCAATACCACAGATCCTCGACCCTAGGATACTGGTTAGACAAAACACGTAACCTTTTATCATTGGGACTCTAACCTAATCATATGGATCCTCAACCCTCAGTTACTACGGGCTCGCCGACCCGCTGGTCCTGTGGGTTCGCCGACCCTTGGACCCCTAATCCTGCGATACCCAGGGTTCACCAACCCTGTGATACTATGGGTACGCCGACCCTCTGACACTCAGGATCTCTGACCCTCTAATCCAGACTTACTTCCCTCTATAATTGATTCCTTGAATCAATATAGCTTGTTCAGATCGGAGGTTGGCCAGATCCCATAGGCTCGGAAGACAAACAAACAAGTTTGGAATATCTTACCAAACCTCTGGGCATGACCCTCCGATCTCGGTGGAACCTCCAAAAACTGTAAGGGAACGGGTCAGTTGTATCAGATGTATCTAAGTATCCACAATTACCAAGTAAAACAGCAAGCCTCAGATGATCCGGTCGGAATTCCAGGAGAGTGATTCTGGCTAAGAAAATGACACAGAGTCTGCAAGTCCAAAATCATTCTCTCTGGTTTATTATGTAGCACTCTGGATTATATAAATAAAAACTAACACATAGTCACATGATACATAAAGCATAGTAAAAAAGATGGAACGTGTTAGGTTTCGTTTCTCGAGAAATCAGTGGAGTTCTACATGATGAGAACATAACCAATTATTCTCAAGATAAGAAGCCCTGAGAATTTAGGGAGGACATAGGGAGTGTTCTCATGAGGGTTGGAAAATAACACAGTGAGAAGGAACACCTGGCCTAGAAACTAATTCTAAGATATAAAACAAAAGCCTCCTGTAAGGTAAAATATGAACAGCACACAATATGAATAGCTCATATAAAATGGATGCTATATTGCTAAGCTAATACAAAATGGATGCTATATTGCTAGGCTACATATAAAGCAAATAGTGTATAATATAAACCTGAACCCTTCAGCTAGGTAGTTCAATATACCGGTATATTGCTCTCAGGGAACTATCTTGATATATGAATGTGTATTAACTCATGTAGAGTCGAGGGGTTGTATTTTTAATGTGTGTTCTTTCCTATGTTTATGGGGGGGATCTGTTTACATTATTCTTGGTCTAGCTGTGACCTTCCACATGTTAATTAAATGGAGTTTTAATGCCATCCCATCATAAGTGTCTTAATTATTTAACTATTTTATGAGAGTTGCCCATATCACCGTGTCTTGGTTCTCTTATTGTGTATAGTGTTTCATTCTCACGGTGGGTGCACCTCATCGGGTTATTAAACCTTTATTAGTATCTGTATAGGAACGGTGCCCTATATAAACTTGTGGATACAGTAACAAATACACATTGCACAGCAATCACTATGTATAATTGTATAGTTCCTTAAATGTAGAAAATAGCCATTTCTACTAGCTGAAATCAGGAGTTAAAATGTTTAGGCAAATTATGTTCCCTTTTACCGCCCTCTTCTGCTCTGTTTGCAGGTAATAACCTGTCCAGGATGACCAAGCTAATGCAGGCAATGCCTGTAAGCTGTTCAGATTTAAGGTTAAAAATTGATTAGACAACAGGCAATGTCTGCAGGACTTTCAGCACAAGCAGAATTTAGAAGCTCTGCATTACTTTCCTGAACATCTTGAGCAGTGCAGCAGAGAAAGGTAAATGGAAATTCAATTTGTCTATCAATATTAAACCCTTATTTCCAGTCTATCAATAAAATGACCTTTACTACCCATTTATATTTTTAAATACTGCAAGATCCCACAGATCCAAAACTTTTTTCAGATTTTAAATCTGGGCTGTAGATCCTGAGAAATCATCATTTTAATCACAGCATTTACAGGGAAAGACCTGTCACTCCAGGAGCAGAAATTGTAAAATGTGACCCATTAATTACCTCTTACTAGGATCTTTAGCTGTCTGACAGCACACTTTCTGCAACAATTAAAGGGCATGTCCACCCCCAAAACTATAATCCCCCCAACTACTGGCCCCACCATGTAGTGTAGTTTAATCCTTACCTCACATCCCAGCTCCATCTGGTTCTCCTGTAGTCCCCCCCCAAAGTCCCAAAAACTGACCACCAGGAGGCTAGCAGGTCCATATAGGACACTGCCTGCTACCTGGCCTCCCGGAGATTTCTGCCATGCGTGCTGCAGCCCTTCTCCCCTCTCCCTCCCGTTCTGCTATCCCTCCCCCTAGCGTTATTTCCCTTTAACACAGCCTTCCCCCATGTCCCCCAGCCCCAACCGCATACTTTTTATTTTTAGAAAGCTCCCCAATGTTTTACTTACCTCTCCGCTTTCCTACGCGGAAGTGAGCTGCCGGCAGCCGCGTCCGTGATTGGCTGCCGCTCAGCCAATCACAGACGCGGCTGCCGGTCCCGCCCCTCTGCTTGCATTTCCTCGCAAGCAGAGGGCCGGGAGTGCAGCGAAGGAAAGAGGGGAGGTAAGTAGAGATTGGGGGGCTTTCTGAAATTAAAAATCACGCGGTTGGGGCTGGGGGACATGGGGGAACAACATATCAAATTTTAATTTTTAGGGTGGACATAGCCTTTAAGAGAATTGGCAGTGAAAAGAAGGCAGGGGGGAGGGAGGGGGAGAAGTATTAGCAGAGAATGCTTGTGAAGGTTCTCATTCATCCAGGTCATGGTATATCTGTTGTATTCAATTAGATCAACTGGACTTGAAATGTAGTTCTTGAAGACGTTTCGCTAGTCATCCGACTGGCTTTCTCAATTCAGAATGACTTGTACAAGAATCTGTGGCAATTATGTACCCTGGAAAAGCCCAATTAGCATATCACAGCCAGGTGTTAAGGGTGTGATTGGATAGTGACTAAGAGGTGTTATAGGAATGCCCAGAGTAAGGTGTTAAAACAGCATTGTCAAAAGAAGTAGAAGGAAAGAAAAGAACACAAATACCAACAGTGAAGGGGAAAAGCAAGACAGGAGGAAGAACATGGTCATCCCATATGTAGCAGGGGTCTCCGAGAAATTAAGAAGAATTTTCAAAAAACATCGTATCCCTGTCTGCTTTAACCCGAACAACACACTGAGGCAGCAATTGGTACATCCGAAAGACCCAATACCAAAACACAAGAAAAGCGACATCATATATGCAGTGCAGTGCAGTGAAGAATGCTCTGATTTGTATGTGGGGGAGACCAAACAGCAACTGCATCAACGTATGGCCCAGCACAGAAGAGCCAATTCCTCGGGTCAGGACTCAGCCATGTACCTGCATCTTAAGGATAAAGGACATACCTTTGAAGATTGTAATGTTAACATATTGGCGAAGGAACGTGACTGGTTCAAGAGAGGTGTTAAGGAGGCCAATTATGTGAAAATAAAGAAACCAAGCCTAAATAGAGGTGGGGGGGTTCGACACCAACTGTCTGCCATGTACAATGCTGTTTTAACACCTTACTCTGGGCATTCCTATAACACCTCTTAGCCACTATCCAATCACACCCTTAACACCTGGCTGTGATATGCTAATTGTGATTTTCCAGGGTACATAATTGCCACAGATTCTTGTACAAGTCATTCTGAATTGAGAAAGCCATTCGGATGACTAGCGAAACGTCTTCAGGAACTACATTTCAAGTCCAGTTGATCTAATTGAATACAACAGATATTAGCAGAGAAGTGTTCATGGTGATGCTGAACAGAACTTATAAGTGTCACAGACACTAAAAGGAGGCAGTGAGTAAGGGAGGGTGGGAGCAATTAGGAGCACTCACTAAACATTAATAATTTAATAACAAAGCAAGCACAGATAAATATGTGAGTACCACCATTTTACTTCTCTCAAATTGTAGTTTCAGATAATGTAAAGTTGTTTCAGTGAGTATAGTGACCCTATAAAGCCATACTAACAAAAACCCCAATCACCTACTAGTATCCTGGATGATGTCTTAAACCACAAGGTCTAGTATCCTGGATGACGTCTTAAACCACAAGGTCCTTACCCCTGGGTTCTCTCCCAGGGGCGTGTTTAGGGGGGGATTACTGGTGTCTGGAATCCCCCCTTTCTGCCTGCTCAGTGCAGTCTGCTGTTCAACTTCTCCTGTTGTGCTAAGAAGGTTACATAGTTTGTTACATAGATTGTTAATTGAGCTGTGAGTGTGAAGCAGCATTTGGATGTTTCAAAAATGTATCCAGTCTGCCCTGTGATTGACAGCAGCATAACTAATAATAATTGATACAGATCTGTATTAATATTAACCCTGCAGCCGCCTGAGGTAAATGCCTGGACTGGGTTTATATATGGTACTTACTGTACCTACTACACAGTGATGGAGCTTAGTGAGCAGGAATAGAGGACAAATCCTGAAGGTGGGTGTATAGCTGACTGTCAACATTGTATTGTATTATATTATTATATATAATATTTTATACACAGGAATGATTGTTCCATATATTCATTATACAGAATGATCATTCGATATGCCCATACATGGTCTAATTTTATTGTCTCCCTCTACTATAGTAAAGGAAACTGGTAATGGAATTTTTTTTTTTTTTTAGGCCCCGATACCAACAATATTCAGCAAATTCTACCAGATCCACCATCAGTGTCATAGCTCTGATTTTAATATACACTAATGATAATGTAGCAAATGTTTCTCAGTAAAACAGAACGTTAGGCTGGGTACTCACAAATTTTCCATCCTGACCATTCACTGATATATAGAGGGGTCGGCCACAGCAAATGTCTCCTATAAACCACACAACCGGCGATGATTTATCGGCATGTCAAATTGCCCATTTGTCCGATCCAGTCAAACGGGCAACCAACAACGTTCACCTCACACGGAAATCTATTGGTTGGCCCGAAAATCTGTGTGTGCACTGTGTACCCATCCTTAATGAGTATACTATAATAAAAGCAAAGGCAATTATCTGTATTGGCTGTGATGATAATCATGGCAATTAGAAAATATATTTAAAATGATTATATGATACATATGTTACATACTAACTGAAGGCTGTTAAAATGCACAGTCGTAACAATGTGGGAGGAATGGAAGAGTCTGCGTGCAAGGTGCGTTCACCGCGGGCTTTGCTATTATGAAAAAATACACTAGTGTATTTCTTCGTGAACTTCCATCTGGGCTTGTTCAGTAGTAACCTATTTAGGAACCCCCCCTTGATCCTGGGATTGCCACTGTCTCCATAGGGTCCATAACAAGCTGCCACAGACTGGTCGGTGTCTCAAAATTGCCTGGACTGTTCAGAGATTTGGCCTATGGGAAGACATGCACTTAAAGAAGCCTGTCTCCCCATTGGCCAGTTCGGAAACAGTCCCAGACTGTGGGAACAGAGTGCCAGTTGAGCAGACTTTGACAGCTCATTACAGACCCTTTAGAGAGGACCCAGGGGTGAGGACCTAGTGGTTCATGTCCTCATCCCGGGTACTGTCTAGTGGTGAGAAGGGGTGTTAGTTAGGATAAAATTGTCCTTTAATGCAGCTGGAACTGTAAATGTACTTCTATATAAAATAAAGTTTTGTATTATAAATGGAGGCATTAAATCATAAACATAATCATTTAATTAATTATGTATTAATGCAAGTTTAAGTAAAGGGTAAAAGCAGAGGAAGGTAAAATCAAACATTATAGGCAGCTGACATAAATGAGTTATATATTATTATTCTCCCTACAGAGCATTTCAAGTTTTAGTAGGTATAAATTCTCCATGATCAGTATATTGCTTGCGTTAAATTAGTAATAATACATTAGACCTACTGAATAATTTGTTAGAACTTTGTGGCATCAAGTAGAGCATTTACAATAGTCATAATATTGTTTCATTTATTATATAAAGCAGATAGCAGGCACGTTGCCATGCATTTTAAGATGATTTATTATGAACGAAAATGCTTTTTTATTTTATAATTCATAACTTCAGCCAATCTTCTTATGCCAATATTCTAACCTTAGCAACAAAAAAAATGACACAATGCATGCTTACTTTGTCTATTTATAAACCAGAGTGCCCTCTGCCTTTCTTTTCATAATCTCTAGTGTATCCAGATACAAATACATATGAAAACAACAGTAGTCCTGATTTGTTGAACAGAATCAGAACTACTAAAAGCTCGGTGGCTGCCCTGTATGTTTTCGTATTGTGTGTCCTTCATCTTATTATTACCTCCATTCTGGCAAAATAAGCTGGTTCATCCCTCCATGCAGTCAATCAAGGCTGTGACTGCTGATAGCACATCCAATGATTGACTGCTGATTCCCCTGCTGCCTCCTCTGCACATGCCCTTTAATTGTATTTTTTGTGACATTAATTGCTCCCCTGTAAGATGCAGTTTTAATATGGCTTATGGCTGCATCAGTTACTGGATAAAGCCAAATACGCTATATAGAACTGCAAGTTTTCAATTATTTTTCTAATACATTGCCTTACTAATTATATGTGTATTCAAATATATTTGAATTTTTCAATGTGAATGTCTATTGGACCCATGCATTGCCAAGATTAGGAATGACTAAGAGTAGGCAGTATTTCAATAAAATCTATCATTCTGTTAAAATCTATTATTTTATTTCGCAAAAGTTTTCAGATACGAGGTAAAGTTTCACTGGTGAAATGTATTAAATTCAATGGCATTAAATTGACAACAAAATTTCACAACCAAAACATTTGATTAACAACTTGGCAGAAATCTATTTTTTAATGGGAATACTGCCAGAAAATAATTATTTATGCTGTTTTATTGCAAGTAAACTGAGAGTTTGATGCTGAATTTCTATTTCAGTTACAAAACTATCGCTGTTAAAGTTTATTTGTAATGACTCTTATGCCCTATTTTGAGGCTATTTTCTGGCCCCATATTTGTTTGCAATGCAAGTGGTTAAGGTTGGAGATGTATAATTAATATTCCTGTGTAACAAATTCTGCACAGTATGTATGGAATTATGGGCCCGTTACATAGATGAAGGTATGCAGATATCAAAAGTTAATAGTGTGTGTGGGATTCCTTAAAGAAACGGGTTTAGTTTCAAAAACTGGAAGCTGTTTAAATCTAGAGCTGGCTAAAATTGTATGCTGTAATTGGTCTTATGCACTTACTGTACGTGAATTAGGTGGTCAGGCCCCATGTGCAATCGTGCTTGTGGTATGCAGTTTTATTTCGCAGCGGTTGGTGTTTTAGAACTGCACTGATATACCTAAAAAATACGTAGTTTCTAAAATTATCTTGTTAACTTTCTAAAATTAACTTGTTAATAATTCTGCATTACTGAGTCAATTGGTCAACTCTAATATACACCTACAATTTAATAAATGTATTAAAAAAAAGACATGTAAACTGGTCAGTGTGTAAAATAAACACATATGGCAATTATGGTGAATAATATGCAAAGGAACAGACTGTCTTCTACATTAGAGATGTTCGAAATCGGTGGGTTTCATTATGAAATCGGATTTTCAAACAAAACAAAAGGTCTTACTCATTTCAGTTTGGTGCAAAAAATTCCACAAAGTGCTATTTAATTTTGTCTCCTGGACAGGAACATTGGGGAACCTACACAGTGTATGCCTGGTATTGTTGTTTTAGGTAAAATTTCCATTTATTGTGCATAATCTTCCAGAACATACTTCTGCCACTTAAAAAAAATGTCAAATTCTGCTGGCACTGAAATTAATAAACTATTCTATAAAGTCTTGCAAAGTATTTACGGGGTTCGACCAAAAGCATTTTTGTTACCGTAGTTCTGTGCTCTGGTTTCTCCCTGGTCGGCGTCCTCAGCCAATGGTAGGCGACCGGGAGGAATTTCTGTAGGCTCTTACCAGCCAGCTTTCTCCTCAAATGGGAGACGTTTGGGCAGTCGTGAAATTGCGTGATCTAAATCTGCTGGTCACCCCCCAGGGTAAGTACTGATGTTAATATAGCTCCTAGGCTTGTTTCTTGCTTAGTATTTGGTTTCCTCTGCTCCTTGTGACTTTGCCTTTCTCCATTGTTCCTGGTCTCCTGTTGCCACAACTCAATATAGTTTGTTAAGCTGTTCTGGGTCTCCTGTTGCCACAACTCCATACTGTTTGTTAAGCTGTGCCTGGTCTCCTGTTGACATACATCATATTGTGTTCCCAAGCTGTTCCTGGTCTCCTGTTGCCATATTCCCTACTGTGTTCCCAAGTTGTTCCTGGTCTCCGCTATCCATCTCAGCTAAACATATTCTTCTGTGTACCAGAGTGTCTTCTGTCACAGAGTCCTGGGCCACATGTAACCACTATCAGCGTGCTTCCATGCTCAGGAAAGCAAGGGAGTCCGTTTTTGCCTGGCATGTTTTCTTATACTGTATATGAGTCCTGGTGAAACAAATTTGCTATGTTATGTTACTGATCTTTATTTTCATTTGTGTGGTATTTCCACACAAATGAAAATAAAGGTTGTATGCAGGTACACACTATAATTAATCCTTGAGAAATAACTAGGAACAAAGACAGAAATGTTAGCTTACACTGTTAAAATGTTAAAGAAACTGCACTCATAGGATTTTTATTTAAAACAAACTTTATTCACTTTGATTACAGTGTTCTGGGCCACATGACTCACAGACCAGTATGTGAGTGTATTATTAGTTCTCAAACAGCAAAACTACTTTTGGTTTGATTTGGGAAAAATTGTCTGTTATGTGCTGTAAAACCTTATGTTACTTATGTCAGTTCCTTAGTAATTGGAACAGGAAATATACCCCTCTAAAAGGAATGAACTAACAATATACATATGTGGTAAAGATATATGGATGACCTCTTTATCTAGTGGAAAGGCTTAAAGACAAATTGATCGAGTTCATCTATTCTTTCAACTTGAATTTCCTAAGCCCAAGGTTTGATGTGGAAAGTAGTTATCAAGCAATCAGTTTCATTACAGACATTGTCAGTTACCTAGCAGCAAGTTTAAACACACAACTACACTTTCCCATGGGAAATGTGAGGTGAAACACAAACTATACAGTGAATTATAAGAATGAGTAATTTTCTTTTAGAAGCCACAAGCTTATTATGGTATTGTCAAGGATATGCAGGAATTTTCTTAAAACCCATACTTTCACAAGTTCATTTATGGGACATGTTGATGTCCAGAACATGTGATAATATGCGATTTGTAAATGTTTTTATTAAGACATCACCTAAGATGAATGTTAATATTAATTAATGGTTTTAGGAACAATTCAATACAGTATATCATTCATGTAATAATTTTATGCTATACATTTATTTTGAACATGTTGAATCAAGTTAAGTAATTAAACAAAAAGGCCAACTAGAGTACTGGTTATACACTAGTTATACACTATCAGGGAGGTGTAATATCACTACAATAAGTGTAAAATCAAAGCAACCCAATGTAATTTCGGGTCAACGTGAGTTTTACACTTACTGTAGGGCACAGCGCACCCAATACAATATCCATTTTGTAAAGTTTTTTCCTACCTCATAGCTGAAACTTAACACAGGATTGTATGGAGACTTTTAACTAGTGCAAATCTTTATTTCTCACCTTTCCACAATTGTGTTTATGTCCAGTATTGCATCGCGAGGAAGTAACAAGTGGATATTTGCGTTACTGAATCTCCCTGTAAAACCTAAATTTTATAACATAAAAACTAAAAAAAATGTTTGGCAGGGTTTGTTTAGCATGACAGACAACCAATTAAAATGGAACCTGTTCTTAATAGGAGACATGAGTACAAGTCCCTATGGAAGACTGCCAATGGCCCCAGGCTTTTTCTAGGTGTGCTGTATGCTTTTTGAGGTACTGAATGCTTTTTTAAGCTGAAACTCAAAAATTTAAAGAAAAAATAAATAAATAAATCTGGCAGTATATTGACCATTTAATATTACTTATAAAATATAATCAAGTGAAGAATTAAATAGCTTCATGGTCCATCACTTTATGCATTTCTTTCTTCTTATTTTTTTGGCAATGCGGGTTTTTAGTACAATCATATAATTAACACTGCTAGTAAAAGTGGAATGTATCAAATTAAGCAACTTAATTTTTTTTAGCAACTTTTTTACAGAGATTTTGCCAACTTGAGCTATTCATAATTAGTTTTTTATACAAAAAGAAAAACTATTTGTGCATAGCACATTATACATATAATTAGCCTAATGACAGTGAAGATGCATGGTTTTAAACTTATCCCATGGGGGCTGCCAAATTTTGTCCTCCTTTACAAAAAACAATCCTTTTCTAGGGAACTTTAAGGTCTAAAACTCGGTAAACACTTAATGATAAGGGGACAATTCTGTTGGATTCAACAGAATCGACCCTTTACTAAATAATGGATTAATGCATTACACAGAGCTATACTTAGATTAGGGTCACTTCATTATCCTCCCTTTGCACTATGTTGTTTCTATAAGTGTAACTATTCAAAGGGGAATGTTGGAGGGTACGCATATGAGGTTGAAAACCTAAGTGTGTATAAAGTTATAAAAAAAAGTTAAAATTACTTGGGACAGGGATATAGGACTGCTAATTCCTTCCTCCCAATATTGTTTCTGTGAGAAGCACCAGCCCAAAGAAAACCAATTCTGCCCGTCTTCTTCCTGGCTTCAGCACTATCTTTAATACAGGACTAGTCTAGGACTAACCTGGCAAATGAAAGCTGTACATGATTTAGCACCTTAACAGCAATATTTTGAGGTAGGAATAACTAATAATCAATTTTTAAAAAGTACATTTTTTTATATACACAGGAAAGTGGTGTGCTACAAAGTTCTGTGTTGGGGTCACAATTATTGATTTGGAAGTAAGTATTGTCTTGGCATTTTGGAGGATAACAAGCTTAAACGTAGCAAGCAGTGCCAGGCCAGGGGTAACAACAGGGGTATGGATCCAAGGGTATTATTCTCTGTCTTTACAAAGCCCGGGTAAGACCTCAATTGGAATATGCAGTGCAGTTTTGGAATTCTGTGTACAAAAAGGACATCTTGGAAATGGAAAGGGTTCAGAGAAGGGCAACTAAATTAATAAGGCTGAGGGGAGCTTGAATATGAAGACAGAATGGATAGAACATACAATCTAAGTTACAATTATGCATATAAGACAAAAGGCGCTTGATATGATCACTGTGTAAAAAATCATTTATTGGCCATACAATAAACTATCTTGGGCATTGTTCACCATTATAACACGCAGACATCTCTTAAGACTGGAAGAAAAGTAGTTAGTCTTCAAGTTCAGAAGGGTTTTTCACTGTGAATGGTAAAACTATGGAACTATGGAACTGTTTTCCATTTGACGTGGTGATGGCAGATTCATTGGATAGTTTAAAAAAAAGCTGGATGACTTTCTAAAAACAAAGAATGTTGCATATTACTGGTAGTTGATCCAGGGATATTTCCAATTGCCACTTGGAGTCAAGAAGGAATTTTTTTATGCTTCATACTGTTTTTTTTATTGCCTTTCTCTGGATCAACTGTTAGGCAGGAAATGTGGATATTGCTGAGTAGGTAATACTTTACTATACTATACTTTACTATACTATATTAAACTATGTAATTAGATTTATAAAATACATTTGTTTGCAGGAAAACAATAAAAGTTAACCTTTGTGTAAAGGGCCCACCGGGAGAGGGGCCCACAGGGGATTTACCCTGTGTTCCGTCAGGTCAGTCCAACACTGTCAATGTGAAGCCTATGACAGACAACTTTCTGTCTCAACTAATATATAAATGTTCTTAGGTAATAACAGAAAATCTATATATTGGCTTGATAAAGGTCCAAAAGTCCTAGGCACGGACAGAATGTTGCCTTGTTTTACTAAAGGTGTGCACTGATTTGTGTGAGATAGATAGATAATTGTACTGTGCATCATCATTTCATGTCCTTTTACACAAGCAGATTTCAGTATCAGATTAGAGAATCTTTTTATGTTAAATTACACTTTGAATAACAACATATATAAGGGATTACCATGCAGTGACTTTCATTAATGTAAGCTTTAACATTGCAACAGTGCTACTGTTAAAAAGCATACATGATTATTCCATATTTGTCAGCACAATATAATTGATTCAGATGCTATTTGTAGCTATATTTACTAAGCATTTGAGGAAATTCCTGTACTATCAGCCTCTGGTAGTCAAAGACATCAATCTAAAAGTCATTGCGTTTCCTTCCTTTAGTCAAAGAAGTCAAAATATAACATTAATAAGCCCAACGTGCATTTTTATACATTATTCATGTGCTAAATTAAGTAAATAGGGGGATGGGATTTCATGATAATACATTGTGAAACCAAGCCAATGTTAAATTATCATCACTTAATTGTTTCTCCAATCAGAAGGCTCCTACAGACCAAGCTAATCACACTGGTGATTTTTCTAGCTAAATTCCCTAACACTGCATAGCTTAACATTGATAAATGAGGGATGTTCATCTCACGCAGAGAGAAAAAAAATGCACTGCTTTCTGATCTGGCTACATACAATGACCAATGGGAACTGGAAATTAACTGATTTAATGCTGGTTTAATTGATCTTCAATTGTACTGGCAATAGAAGATTTATTTTCCCAGGACCCCAGAGTCTTGAAAAGCCAGGAAAATCAGATTGCATTATGTTGCAACTACTGATTTCTGACTTGTGTATCTACTGAGCATATTAAAGTATATGCCCATTATTGGAAGCTATAATTCTTCCCAACTATCACTGTAACATTTATTTGTTGATCTGTCCAATTTTTCTTCCAGCCTGGACCATCTTACATTTCAGCTGTCAATCAGTTGCCTTAGTATCATAAACTTTTCTGTTATGTATGGTTTTGCTGTAGCTGGAATGGTGACAGTTAGTACATGAACTGCATGGTGGGAAATTCCCTCTCCCAATGGTGCCTCCTAGGGATTGCTGAGCATGCTTGCCCTCACAGAGAGTCATATATTCTGGCAGGGGGCTGGGAGACTGAGGGGCTGAGCTTGAGCAAAACAAGTACTGGATTAAAGTCATGGAGCAACACAAACACATCAGAGTAAGTGCTGCTTACATGTATTAATTTTTAGATTAAAATGAGGTTATTTTTTCCTGTGTACTATACCTTTAATAGTCATTCACTATTAGAGGAAACGGATTCAAATATGGTAATGGTGTGGATCTTGATAATCATCTAAGAAGGTAAGTGTTTATTATCTTTTGATACTGTTTGGGAATATTATGTCCATTTTAATTTAGTACTGTAGGTGTTTCATTAAATTAAACTACTTAAAACTCCTCAGCTTACATTCCTTATAAAAAAAACAAGCATTATGCCTTTACCTGCTTAAAGGAACACTAAATCCAGTTTTTTAAGTATTTGCCATCTGTTTCTATTATTCACAGGGAGGTGAGAACGCTTATTCCCACCTCCCTGTGAATAATAGGATGCTCGTGGTACCTGAAACTTACCTTACCGCACTCCTCTCGCAAGCCGCTCCTGTATCTAACAGCTGTTCTGTTCCGATCGCGCGCCCTATCTTTTGTATTGGTGCGCATGCACCTAAGATAGGGTGCATGGTCAGGACAGAGTGGCTGTCAGTGAAGGAGCGGCTTGCGAGAGGAGCGCAGTAAGTTCCAGGTACCCCGAGCATCCTATTATTCACAGGGAGGTGGGAATAAGCGTTTTCACCTCCCTGTGAATAATAGAAACAGATGGCACATACTTAAAAAACTAATCCTTTAACATACTATAAACAACCAAATTTATTCTTAGGCAGAACGTGCAAAAACGCTATTCGCTATTAATACTTTTACAAACAGTCCAAGTCAACAGAGTTAAGAAGGGAAATAGACCAGAAAAGGCAATTAAATATACACGAGAGAGTAGACAGAAGATTCTATTTAGATATGATAAAGCCTACAGCTGTGATGTTGAACTTTGGCATCCCAGATTTTTGGAAACTACAGCTTTCAGCATGATTTTTTTCAGTGACATATGTTGTTAGTAAGAAGTTATTAGGGAGAGTCAGCAGGTGATGGTTTGAAAGCTACTTACAGATGCTGGTGTATGATCCTGATAATGGGTTGTATTGCTTTAAGTCTCATATGTGCCCAAGTCATATGTTTGTCTTGATTCATCCAAAGTAATGGGATGCACCTAAGCATGAACAAGAATTTTTTTCATTATTAATCAACTGTATTCAAGCTTTCATAGGGCTTTATTTTTAAACTCCATTAGAATGAGAGAATCTTAATACATTTTTGTAGTTGTAGATAAAAGCAACAGGAAGAAACAGCCTCCATTTAGGAATGTGTCTCCAAAGAGTAACAGTGCAGATTAGAGTATGAATAGGATCAGTCCTTCAAAGATATTGAACAGTAAACAATAACATGTACAAAGGTGCATATTAAATACTGTTTGAATTATTCTGAAAGCCAAGCTTTTCAGAAGGTTAAGCATAATGGTGGTAATACTTTGTACTGTAAGGTGCAGCCAAAGGTATTTCTTCCATAGATAGTCTCTTGTGTCTATTTTTATTCTGCCTTTTCTTTAATTAAAGCTTAGATTAGGTACAGTATGTTTTTACATAATATTGTAAAAATTCTAAATTACATTTAGGTTGCTGCTGCACAAAATGTAAAATCCTAATATGGAGTAAGGATTAAAGGGCATCTATAGTGGGAAAATGAACTTTTTTCCCCTTTCTTTTCATGTGTTCTATAATTCCCCCCAACCCCCAGAGTGTCTTCACTTTGTTCAGATTCCCTCTCTGTCCTGAGATACACCAGTTAGAAGAATACGTGATTGCAATCCTCTACTACTACTTTTACTGTCAATCAAATCTCTGTGATGTGACCCTCTTCCCTGCTCAAGTCCCTCCCTCCTCCATGCTCTGTTGTGAACAGAACATTAGCAGAGGGAGAGAGGTAGCTTTGATGGCAGAGATAAGGCTGCATTGACCCCCCTTCTTCATAGCTTTCACTGATTGATGATGGGTCTCAGGACACGGAGAGATCTGTGTCTCCAGGGCAGCTTGCTTTCTATTGGCCACTTTGCATGGGTGTGTTTTTCAGGATGTTGAACTTTTAACTCCTACTGCACATGATAAGCTTGTCGGTTAGCCGGAGTTAAGACATGGAGGAGGTAACAGAGGGGAGGGGGAAGGGGGGAGTGCTGCACAGAGATCTGACACCATGGAAAAACAAAATCACTGAAAGAGGTAGGATAAAGGCGAAACCCCTGGTGTTATTCTAATGATTTATGGTGGATTTAATATGTGTATTTGGTTACTATTATTACAATTTGATATTTACTTAGAATAACTATATATATGCTTTTTTATATGTGTATATGACCATATGTAATTTGTATGATATGTGCTGTTTATAGGAATACTCTCTATTGTAGAGCTGCTGTTATATACTGATATACTGATTTGCTATTAGTTACCTTGTCTGTATTAGTTGGTTTCAATTAAGGGGTGTGTCTTCGGGATGCTTATAAGGAGCGCCGGAACACTCTTCCTGTTTATGGCCTATGAGTAAGTGCAATGAGTTGCACGAAACACGTTGGACACTGTTTTTAGTCTCTGCAATAAAGATGATATTTTAAATCCACCATCCCTGTGTGTATCGCCATCCTGGGAGCACCACCGGTGTGTACTTTTGCTTATTTTGGATCCTAGCGACGGGTCCGGGGCGGCTGCACCCAGACCACCTACATAGTCCGCTGAGATAAACCACCGACCATTGTTTATATTTGAATATATATGTGACATGCTGGGAGCGAGGTGTTTCACCCTTAGCGATAGATCCAGGGCATTATAACACCCGGATCTTCACCTGTTAGTGGTGAGTTAACTGTGTTTGACAATATATCACTACTTTGTGCGCATTGTTACTCTGTTGCCACAATAGAGACCTTGTTGTCCTGATGTTTAAAGACCAGGGTCTGGAGCTACCATTGGCTGCCTACAGGAAAATTAAACACTTTACATGAAAATTACTTCTGTGTTAGAAATGAACAGTCAGACACACTGGTTGGGTGAATCATAAGGCCACAGCTTTTATTATTGACACATTACAACATGTGATCAATTTTAATTATTCAAATCATAATTTATGCATCCTTGCATGTTAATTAACCAATAAGTCCCCAAGCCGTAGCCAATGCTAAATGCCGAGCCTCTGGATCCCCAGAGGGCATGTAACAGCTCAAAACATAACCTTCACAAGGATGCATCCGCCACCAAGGAGTTGCTGTATGCCTACTCTGTCCACCACCCAACAAGTATAGTGCCTGTTCTATCCCTTCCTGAAGGCCTGTTATGCCTCATGAGAGACCTATTGTCGCCCTCCAACTGGCAATGTCTAATGACCACTCCACCCTGCGACCCGACAAATCGGGAGATCCTGATGTTAAGGACTCTCCTAGCCTTTTCCACGGCTCCTTGATCTCTCACCCCTTGCCACTGCACCCTGGGAATGACCTCTGACCAAACTATCACTACCTCCTTAAAGAAGGAGAGAAAGTGCTGAAAATCTGCCTTCATTAGGAATAACAGATCCGACAACCAATTTTGACAGAGGTCGTTGCCAGCAGCATGTATTACTAACACTGTGGGACCTGGGTCAGCCCTACCAATCTGTACCACCTCAACTAGTACTTGCCACCATGCCAGACCCCCTTTCCAGTACAGTGCTGCTGCTTGAAATCCTAAATTGTGTCCTTTGGGTCGCACGTCTGCTCTTTGAGCTGCCCAGAAAAGATAGGAGTGTCCTATTAGCCAGACATAAGGTTGACGTGCACCTAAAAAAGAAAATTCAATTAATAGCCAGTTTGGGATGGATGTATCGCGCCCCACAGTTGGACCGCCAGCGCCCCAACCTGTGGACCCTTTCCTCTGAAAAACCTAATGAGTGAGCTCCTGTTGCTGCACCTATTCTAAAGGAATGCGTTCCAAACTCTCGAGGTTGGAGGCCTAATTGACCGAGGGCCTTATGCACCACTGCCTCAAATTGGTATCTAGAGAGAGGCTTACCAATAGAGTGTGACAGAAAGACCGGGGATGCGGATCTAATTGCTGCAAAATTACTTATCGATTGGACTGGGCACCAGGAGGACAAGAGAGGAAATATAGAAAACCATTTTCCTTCTCCAAAAGGGTCTGTTTTTGACTGACTTATCCTAACTCTCACTGATAATTGAGAGATAAATACGTCCTCCATTTTTAAGCCTCCTGTACGGTTTGAGCTAGCTGACACCAACTCCCCTACCCTCATCGCCCCAAAAAAGGCTAAGGCAAAACTGGCTTCCAATAGCTTAGCCTCGTAAGATGAATTGCAAATCGTGTGCAACGTTCCTATTAAACTTATCAGCAGTCTAAAATTGATTGGTCGTCTGGTCTTACTAGCCACCTGTTCTTTTTTCCAACCTTTTAATATGGACCTTATAATGAACTCTTTGGTTACGTCCTTCCACCCCAACAATCTAAAAAAGAAAGACAGTCCTGCCATCCTTCGTTGGGCCACCAAGCCCCATGATCCTCCAGAACGTAAGTGTTCAAGGTAATCCAGGAGGGTTCCCAACCTGGCATGAGAATTACTATTAATTTCTCTCCCCTCTGAAAAATTTAACCATTCCGACCATGCCTTACCATGGCTAGCACAAGTGGCTGGAGCGACCGAAGACTGGACCAGCTGCATCAGCTTCTGTCTGTTATCTCCCATAAGAAGTCTGGGCACTGCAATACCTGTGAGTTGGCATCCAGACGAAGGCGATGAAAGTCTTCCCACTGGAAACGAATAGAGCATCCGCAACACAATTAAGCACACCAGGCACATGTCTAGCGCTAAAGGATATATTGAAATCGAGGCACCTAAGCACTAAGTGCCTGAGTAATGACAGAATCTGGAGGGATGAACTAGTGAGGTTATTAATGGCGTATCCACTACTGTGTATTTAACTGCTCATTTAGAAACCACTGTTTGTGAAACTCGTTTGCTGCACATTATTCCACTATTGTAAGTGCTTCTTAATGTTCCCTTCTCATATGAATGTATATTCACTCACTTGTATTGATAGGGAGGCCCAGGTGTAAAACACCCCAGACCTTTCACTTCCCCTTCCCCCTGTTCTCCAATCTTCACCTTGGAAATATTAACACAGTGCAAACGTATAGTTAAGACTCACCCCTCTGCTGGGTTGGTCCGGGTGCCACAAGACCCCAGACCCGTCGCTTGGATCCACTCCGTAAATTCGTAATATAGTAAAGGACTCTTGATTCACAACAAACAGTTCCTCGGCACTTCAGTTATAGTTTCACAGCTTTATTATACATACATGTCTAAAAATGGAGAACTGCCTGACGCGTTTCGGGAACGGCTATCCCCTTAACTCCATGCCTATGAGTAAGGGGATAGCACGTTCCCGAAACGCGTCAGGCAGTTCTGCATTTTTAGACATGTATGTATAATAAAGCTGTTAAACTATAACTGAAGTGCTGAGGAACTGTTTGTTGTGAATCAAGAGTCCTTTACTATATTACGTATTAATGGCGTATACCACGCTCTCATTGTCTATCCAGAATCGGATCTTTTTATTCTGTATCTGATAACCCCAAAGTTCAACCGCCACTACGATGGGAAAGAGTTCGAGGAGGGTGAGATTTGGAGCTGCGCACCATTCCTTGCCCAGAATGGCCCCAAAACCTGCCGAACCTGCCGCATCCATATAAAGTTGTACCTCCTCATTAATTTCCTCTTCCCCTTGAAAGCATGTCCTACTGTTATATCTAGACAAAAATTTCTGCCAGACTATTAAATCGTTTGCGCATCTCCCAAGTGATCCTGATATGATGGTGGGGTGATGGAATCCCACGAGAGGCCAACGATAATCTTCTGGATTACCCATTGGCATGACTTTACATGCAAAATTCAATGAACCCAATACTGATTGTAACTGTCTGAGTGTAACTTTTTTTTACCTGGGTGAACATTGAAATCATGTCTCCCTGCTGGGAGCCTTAATTCCATTTTAACTGTGTCTATGTCGATTCCTAGAAAGGATAGGACTGTCATTGGACCGACCGTTTTTTCTTCAGATAAGGGAACCCTGAATTTTTTTATTAGAAATCTAAATGAATTTAACAAAAAGGAACATTGTGCTGAGTTTCCCGGGCCAACAAACAAGAAATCATCAAGATAGTGTAAGATGTTGGTTGAATTGGTCTCATAGGATATAGCCCATGCCAGAAAGGAGCTAAAAACCTCAAATAGGGAACAGGATATAGCGCATCCCATGGGTAGGCATTTATCGTAATAGTATTTACTATATACCTAGCATCCACGAATTCCTGGTCGCCGTCATCTGACGCTTCCTCCTGCCCAATAGGCAGAGTGTCTCGGGCTACATCCCCCGCCGATGCTGCTGCGACGGCTGGGCGGGCGGTTCTCTGCAACCAAGGGGCACGGCCTCCCCTGCCCCTTGATCTTCCTCTACTAGCTGCTGGCTCGGCAGCAGCAGGGGGCACGGCCGCCTCCATCACCACCGGAAGAGGTGTGCGACGGGTCTCAGCCTATGCTAATTGGGCTGGATGAATCGTGTTAAAAGCTCTTAGCAAGCCTTTGGTAGCTTCCCTGCGCCTAGGGGTAGCCATTCTCACCACTCGTGTCCCCCATGGCCTACTATAGGTGTGTGGGGGACTGGGGCTCAAGCGTACGGGGGCGGTGGGTCGGTGGACAGGTCTGGCAGCCAGCCGGCTAGCAGATCTGGTATTGGGCCTAGCCCTAAACTCGAGGTTCCCAGCCAGTGAACCCTGCTCCAACATCTCCTGTAGCCAACTTGCCCCCTCCGCATTGACACTCTCCCTTACCCTATTCAGCATTTGCTCTGCGTTATCCATGGCTTCCTCCAGTATAATTGCCACTGTTGTGTCACTCTGAGCAGGAAAAGATCCTTCTCCCTGTCAGCACTCAACAAAATGGCGCCTGAGCCTCGTGGCCCTGCCCCCTCTTATACTATTGAAGACGTCCCACTAGACCAGCCGCAGCCAATCCGGCCTCGCGTAATGACATGATGACGTTACACACCGGCCGCAAACAAAACTCTCGCGGGAACTACCGGGAGGCGATCGCGGCCAAAAACAACAACTCCCAACATCCACCGGGATGCGCCGCCCGCCCCAGGTCAGACGCTCCAGTCCCTACCACGGGCCGGAGCTACTAAATGGCTAGATGTGAGTGGTCTTTCAGTAATCCTTTGTTTGTGTATCTATTGCTGCTGCACAAAAGTTAATATGAAAGTTACAATTCCCTCATTCCACAACTACTTGCTTGTAGAATCTAAAAGTAAACTAAGAATTAAAAGCCTTTTCAGCAGGCTTTCCTATGAACCTCTGCAGCAAACTGGAACTGTTTTTTTGCTGTATAATGCTTTGCCTTTTCTACCATATATACCCTTGACTTTTCTCTTACCCAGTTAATCAGAATAACACAGCAGGTCTTGTAAACAGCCAGAGCACTGATACAGTTTTTAAATGCACATTTTTTTTGTTCTAGTTGATTAAACCTAAATGCATGTCTAATAAGAAATGATAACTGGTTTAAAAAAAGGAACAGTGGGGTGACACACAAAAAGCATAAAAGTGAAATAAAGAGCTAAAGCTAAATGTTCTAGTTTAAGCTCAAACATTCACCTTTGCTATATCTTAAGAAAGAAAAACATGTATTCCCAGACTAAATAAAAGGAAAGTTTAAAAAGTATTTCAGAATAATACAGATAAAATTAGCACAGGAGAAAAGTGCTATAGAAGTGTTATTGATATTATTTTTATAACCTAAGAAAGACAGGATGGTAAATCATATGTATTAATATGTTGTGTTTAATTTTGGGTTTGTCACCTTAAACGGTTTGGAAGAATCTGCAAGGTCCAAGATCTGGGTTCCTGTCCATCTCTACTGGAAGATAAACTGGTAAAAATACGAGCCTACAACACAGATTAGTAAATATAAGATGCCCCTATGCCCAGCCCTCACAGACTTGAAAATATATGATTCCCTCATACTGAGCCAATAAAGACTGATACATTTAAGATTCCCCCATGCCCAGCCCCCCACAGACTGGTACATATAAGATGCCACCATACCAAGCTTATGAACGCATCAGACAATGATCAGGCAATGTTTTCGGGCAATGATAAAGTGATCGTCAATGATCGGCCTATACACAGGCTGATTGTTGGCCATAACTTATGTATCACAGCTATATCACAGCTATAGTAGAGGGTATGTATTATTATTATTATTCACATAAGGAAGCTAAATGATAAGTCCCCTTCCTCTGGTTTTTAACTGTAGATTATTTAAATAATCTGTATATATGTAGTATTCTTGTATAAACAATTTTCAGACTTTTTTCTCCAATTTGCAGCTCCCATAATGAATTGCAGTATTTCCCTTTATTCCCAAAGTATCAGTAGCCTGGCTCATAGTGCTACAAACAATAGCATTGTGCTGGACTATAGGTTTGTTAATGATTGTGATGTTTTTACTTAAATTTATAAAAAACATTAAAAAAAATTCCTAACAATTGTAGGGATTTAGCCAAGTGGTAGGCAGTAAAGCAAGCATTGACAGTGAGGGTTGTGCAAAGGAATACCCTGAGTCCAGGTTGCAAGGTATGATAACCTGTGTTTAATTCACAGCAGGTACATGTAATAGGCTGATACCTTCTCAGCCAGTCCAGTGGTACAAAATAAAACAAAACACAAATAAACTCCTGCTCGTCTGAGCTCTAACTTCTAATACAGTACACACACTGCCTATACAAGTGCCCTACTGTAGGACACAGGAATAAATATGCATTAGTCGGTTTACTCACAGAACCATGTTTTGCTGGTTGCTTCCAGGCCTCCTATAGCTACACAGACACAGAGAGAGAGAGACTGTCTGGGGAAAAAACTCCCTCTTCTAGACAGCACATCTAGTCTGGCACATCTTACAGAGGAATGTACCTACCCCCTACAACTTTCCCAGTAGGCATGTTACACAATCTTTTAACATGTAAAGTTTCAATATTTGCTATAATACAAAACCTATTTTAGGCTGTAAATATAACCCTGCTAGTTAAATGCATCATTGTTCTCAGGTGCTAAAAAAATACCACAGCAGAACAAGGATGGTGCATTAGGAGGTCTGGCTTAATGAGCTGAAGTAAAAACAAAAGATCCAGCTTACACAATTCTCCCAGAATAGGTCTATCAGTCCCTGGGAATTTGTACACTAAAGCTTATTTAGCATATAAAACACAAATTTGACAGTCTCATATGCATTTTGTGTAACATTGGATTTTCTGCCAACTCAATTTACCAGCTAACCCTACTTACTTTTGATCTAGCTAGTCATATGGACAGAAATAATTTATTTTTATTTTATTTCCCCTTACCTGCCACATATTTGAATTTGATCTATGGTCTCAATCATACATATTAATTATTGTAATAATTATAGTTTTATTACATATGGGTCCGTATTGGTAATGTTCAATAGCAATCCTGATAGTATCGGTATTGCTTTGAAATGCTATTTTTATAATTCTCATTGTGGTTGAAAAGCCAATACTGGACAATTTTTTTCATACCAACTAGTATATACAGTCTGGTATTGGCTTTTTTGACACAGCAATAATTAATATTAAGATTACCGATAGTGATCCTTGCTCAGACATCCCTATAAATACAAGTAAGCTTTTTCTAAATTAAAAATAATAATTAGCATACTTTGTGACTACAGATTTTAAACTTGACAACATATGCCTTGTCTTAATAAGGCAAGATCATTAACTGTATAGGAGGGTGTAATACAGTATTTAATACACATCTAAGATCTATGCAATATCTTCAACAGGATTGTTCCTAACTCACCTCATTTATGATGGTATACGTATCCCACCAATCAGCACAGGTTTTATAAAAAACAAACGGGGATGACAGCTTTAGGACTTATTTACGAAAATCAAACAGACACAGGAACTGCTCTAATTACTAGAAAGTTTCTGCATTTTCAACACCTACTTACATTGTAAGCTCATATGGTCAATGGCCTCTTTCTACATTATCTCAATCTTATATATGTACAGCGCTATGTACCAAAGGCATCTCCACCCATAAAACAACAAAACTGGTCACTACTTATTTACTGCACCTGCACCCAACCATAACCGATATATTCAGCACGCTATGAGATGTATTACTAACCAAATATTTAAGGATAATCATTGCCTTCATTTTGACAAGCTGTAAGCTGGAGTAACCTGGCTCCTCACTTACTCATAACATATACATTACAGATCTATAAGATCTATGTAAAGGAGATGCAGAATTCTGTGTTATTGGGAAATTAAATGCAAAAGCCATGCTACCTGATGTACTTTTGTTTTAGTGTGGGGTTTTACGCATTTTACGGGGCCTTCGCCATTTCATGTATTTTTTATGGAAAACAGGAGATGCGATAGGTTAACATTTTACTTTTGTGCAATTATTTAGCACAAAACTTATATATTTGGGGGTGTTAAAACCCCCACAAACTAGTGCTGCTTACTTTCCTTAGTTCACCACCACACCTCAATGCTCTAATCATTTGCAAATATTAGTGCATTGCAGGATTGAAGGAAAGTCAGCAGCGACATCATAAAATTTGCATGTCCCTGTTAGTGCTAATATATTAATATGCTTAAATGCATTTTTATGGTACCAGGCCCGATATCTAAATAACACCAGCCCTGCCGTACACTGCTAAGTTTTTTCTATGATTTTATTTTAAATGCACCTAATGAATTGAATTCAGGTTTTGAAAGATTTTGATGTGGAGTCTTGGTAGTATTGGTCAAGTAGATTATAGCTTGCTGTTGCTTTAAAATAATCTACAAGGACTTCTATTATCATTGTGCAGATACATAATAGATTTATGGTTACATTATACCTAAAGAAATCAATGCCGAGATTAATCAAAATCAAAGGGCTGTCTATAACATACATTTTTCCTTTTAATATCCTTAGCCTTAATGGCATTATAAAAGCTGAACACTGCAATTTGCTCTTGCATACTGTTTTGATGCTTTTATTTATGCAAACTACATTTAGGATGTTGTACCCTTTCCAGCACAGTGTTCTGAGGAATAAATAATTTGTAAAAAGAACATAATGCACAAAATTCAGCTGAAACTGCATTATGCTACCATGGCAACTGTGGTTCTGAACCGATACCGAACACTATTGTGATTTATTTGAAAAGCATGTATAAAGGGACATTTATATTAATGAGTCAAATTTTCCCCTTTAAAAGAATTTACTGTAATGACAGTTTAACAAATGATAAAGACTTGAAATCTGTAAAAGGCAACATCTGAACGTGGCACACTTCATTATAACTGTCCATGAACATGTAATTGGACAGTAAAAAGGAAAAGTTAATTTGATAATAAATGGTGTTACAGCCAAACTCTCTACTGCGCCTCTATTATTTTACATGCAGTTTGTGCATGTTCTTTCCTTTTGTCTATCACCTCGTTTTATTTTCAAAGTAAAAATAAAATGAAGAAGATCTATATAATGTTTGAAACAGGCAAAGCAGTGTTATTTTTTTTAAATGAAAACATGTTATGTAATAACTAGTTAGAATAGGAAGAATGAGTGTTCCAGAATATAAATCAAGGGATTCTCTTGAATGAACACCGAAAAATAGATTACGCTCCACATGAAATGGACTCATACTTAATATTTTGCTTGTAGAAATGTTTCTACTAAAAAGCTACAGTTCAGGCGATACCTTTATAGGCTGACTGGGATGACAACTGTAGGGATTGACTTGAAATATACTGCTGTATGGGCAAAAATATCTGTGTATCAGAATGAGGCTGTGGTTCACTGTGTCCAGGTCATCAAGATGAGACATTAAAGGGAATGGGGATATGTTCTAAGACTATAAAAGTTAGAGAAAAGGGGAGTCCCCTCTTGGGACTTTCCAGCATCAAGGTGGGAGAGCTGTGCTGTATTCCTGAGGGGTACACAGACCTGAGAGCCTGTTTTTCTGCCTGCTTTGTGTAAAAGGGGCTCTGTTTTCTAGAGGGATTGTTCCAGCATCCGCTGGCAATCTCATAGCATCCAAGCAATCTCAGCAGATGTTTTTTCAAACTGAAAAAGTTCAGAACAAAAAGTTCAAAAGTCACGAACAATTATTGTGAATTCTAAAAGGTTGTATTATCCTTCACTGTTGGTATTCGTTTTCTTTTCTTTCCTTTACTTTTTTTGACAAAGGGCCAGTCTGGATATCCACAATTTTAAGGGCTCCTCTGAGATGTTTCATTTTTAGCCTTCGCCTCTGTGCTAGTGGGGATGATCTCAGCTCTGTGTTGCAGGGTTCTGATGACACCCAGCTGTGATGTAAAGGGTGGTGGGAGTCAAACATCAAATACTGATCTGTGTGTGGGTTTTCTGTAAACCTCTACTTGCCATTTTCCTTAGTTCTACCAAGCAGTCCAAGAAGGCCAGTTTGTTATTTTGTACCTCTTCCCTTGTAAATGTATTGTATTGGTCTACACATTAATGTGTTCTGTGAAATTGTATTTCCTTCTGGTGGATTTTAACCCAGGTGGTCATCCACATCTGAACCAGCGGCTGAGTGCTATGCCCTTAAAGGTATTAAGCGCCGTTTTCACCAACTTCTGCCATGTACAATGCTGTTTTGACACCTTACCCTGGGTGGTCCTGTAACACCTTAGCCACTATATAATCACACCCTAACACTGGCTGTGTGATATGCTAATTGGGATTTCCAGGGTACATAATTGCCACAGATTCTTGTACAAGTCATTCTGAATTGAGAAAGCCAGTCGGATGACTATCAAAATGTCTTCAAGAACTAAACTTCAAGTCCTGTTGATCTAATTGAATACAACAGATACCATGACCTGGATGAATGAGAACCTTCACAGCATAAACAAAAGACAATTGAAAAAAACGTGTGGATTTGCCAAGTCCCACAGCCTGCTAAAAGGATGGATGCTGTAAAAGTGGCAAAAGGTGGATTTTTCAGATGAATCTTCTGTTAAATACACCACAGTCGCAGCAAAATGGAGCTGAGATTTACCCAGAAAACAGTAAAGTTTGGTGGAGGCAAAATCGTGGTCTGGGGTTACATCCAGTATGGGGGTGTGCGAGGCATCTGCAGGTGTGAAAGGCAATATCAATAGTGTAAAATACCAAGAAATCTTAGCTACCTCATATATTCCCAACCATAAAAAAGGCCAAATCTTGCAGCAGAATTGTGCTCCACACGCATACTTCCATCTACACTTCAAAGTTCCTTAAAGGACAACTCCACCCTATAAGAACATCTTTTAGAAAGAATGGCCTCTTTTAAATATGTTAATATATATTTTGTCGATGAATTCATTACTGTATGTCGTATGCTTCTGGATGCCTCATGGAAACTGAGCAATTTAGAAATCTGTACTGAGCCTGGGCATGATCAGAAGAGGCAGACAGGAGATTAACATTCAGTCATTGGCTGTGATGTCAACTGTCAAATCCATAACTGACAGTTATTAACTGGAAGAACCAGGAAGGAGAGACTGGGGAAACAGGACATTGTGCAGGATTTCAGAATAGACTTATATATTTAGATTTCAAAGTATTACCGTTTAGGGTTTGGGGGGGGGGTGATTTATCTGTATGTAAGTTTTAATTTTTAGGCTGGACTTGCCCTTTAAGGTGAAGAAGATCAAGATGCTCCAGTATTGGCCAGCCCAGTCACCTGACATGAACATCATTGAGCATATGTGGGGTTGGATGAAAGAGGAAGCATGGAAGACGAAACCAAAGAATATGTGAAACTCTGGGAGGCATGCAAGACTGTTTTCTTGGTATTCCTGATGATTTATCAATAAATTGTATGAATCCTTGCCAAACTGCATGGTTGCTGTCCTTCAAGCTCATGGAAGTCATACAATATATAAAATGTGGATCTCACAGCACCACTACTTAATTCGCTGACATATTTGGATTGGCTGTAAAGTAGATCATTTTCTGTATTGGCGACTACACTTTTGGCTTGCAACATTTTGACCTTTCTGTCTTGATTAAAGGATAAATCTTATTTCTCCTAAGATAGCACTCCACTTAATTGAGTGCCTGGTGCAAGTATAAATACTAAAAATAAACACAAGTGCACTCCAGGATTATACCAAACCCATGTCGTTTATTAACACCAACGCATTACAGCCTTGCATTAGGCCATCATCAGGGTACTAACTTGGTGATGCTCAAATATATGATAATTGACCCTTCCCAATTTGTACATTCAACCATGAACAAGTACATGTTCAACAGTTGAAGCGTGTGAAACAAGTTGGAAATATGACTTCAAACCCACAAATTTATGAAGGGGAAAAAAATTCCTTCCTGACTGGCAATCGGAAATTTTCCTAGATCAACTCTACTTTATGTATCAATACCCGTAACTTGCAACATTCCTTGATTGCAGAAACTTATCCAGGTTTGTTTTTTCGTACGGTTTGCCGTTTATAATCTTAGCTATCCTGTCCTATCACTGGATTCCTTACTGGAGGTAACGTTGGGGGTGCCGGGCTGCTCGGAATTGCAGGGCTGGTTTGCCTTGCATCATGCTTGTGTAGATGCATACTAGGAGCGACGGAACAGGGATACCGAGGTATATTTAGATTGTAATCCTTTTGGGCAGGGATCTCATTTCTAAGTGTCAAGGCATGCTGCACTTACATAGATTTTTTTTTATAATTATATTACATATATATGTGTTCTTAACCTATGTATGAAATTGTATATAATTTTATTTATCTGTATAATTGCTTGCATCCTCCCCGGGTTTGCCTACTCTGTATTAGAGATGGCCGAAACTGACAGGTTTCGTTCCGTTTTCGAAAAATAAGTTGTGTCCTTCACCTATATAAACATTATTGTTGGAAGGTGGACACTCACTTTTAATGATACAATAGTGTTAAACAATTCTGTGCAACTCTGAAAACGGTTTTCAAAATTTTGTTGATCAGAAAAAGTTGTATAACCTTGCCAGCACAAAAAGCTCCAAAGTTTTAACATTAACACTCTCTAAATATACCCCTATGTATCTGTGACTCTATGTCGGCGATATTCATTTATCCCCTGAGATGTTATGAGGATCGCACATGAACTTTTTCTGGTTCTCTGCAGCTGCACAGGATGAATAAAGGAAAAATAGATAAAAACAATAATAAAACTAATATATATCTCCATCACATCTTAAGATAGCACTCAAAGTGTATAAAAATATCAAAGTTTTATTGAAGTAAACGGTCTTGCCGCGTTTCCGCTTCACAGGAGCTGTCCTCAGGCACACTGCTGTCCAAAGGGTATGGTGCCCTGGTGCTACCATCAAATTTCTTAATAAACAATATATGGAAAATTGGTGCAAACAAGGGAATTCAAGTATTTATTCAAACATAGTGCAACACAGGAAACCCTGTATATATATTATTATAATAATTTTTATATAGTGGTTTGGTACCATTATCGAGGGGAAGCTGAGCTCAGTTGACTATTTGTGTGACTCCTTTTTACTGCATTTCCAGAGAAAATCTTTTTAAAATTCCTTTTGGTTTCATCATTTATGTAAACATCTAAGGATTCTGCCCAGGGTCGACACTTACCATAGCAAGGTGATTTCTGTGTATGCTATGTCTGTATTGGAAGTTGGGATTTTTGTATATACATTCACTAATCTAAAATAGAAACGATCATATTGGGTGAAGAGATCAAACAATAAACAGTTCAAATAATTCCTCACAACTAATAGTGATTACTGTTATTTTCCTTTGGATTTATTATACAACTCCCCTCCAACTTAGGGAATTACGGTGAATTACAGTCTGTAACAAGTAGACTTATAATTATGATCCTTTGAGAAAGGCAGCCTTCAAACAGGAAAAAACCAAGTAAGCAAACAAAAAAAAAAATGCCAGTTATAAGTAGATGAAAGATACAGATATATTATTTGTCATTGAACATATTAGTCAATTAAGTTATCCATTCACACTTAAATACATTTTAGAGAAACACTATAAAACGTTATTCACATACTGCATTGATGTATTAACATGGCTCCACATTAGCACAGAAGATGCAGTTGGGGGACCAAACAGTATGGCCCAGCACAGAAGAGCCAATTCCTCAGGTCAGGACTCAGCCGTGTACCTGCATTAAGGATAAAGGACATACCTTGAAGATTATAATGGTAACATATTGACAAAGGAACGTGACTGGTTCAAGAGAGGTGTCAAGGAGGCCATTTATGTGAAATAAAAAGAAACCAAGCCAAATAGAGGTGGGGAGGTTCGACACCAACTGTCTGCCATGTACAGTGGTGTTTGACACCTTACTCCGGGTGTTCCTATAACACCTCTTAGCTACTATCCAATCACGCCCTTAACACTTGGCTGTGATATGCTAATTGGGATTTTCCAGGGTACATAATTGCCACAGATTCTGTTCAGAGATTGTTCACAGATTCTGAATTGAGAAAGCCAGTCAGAGACTGGCTAAACTAAACTTCAGTCCAGTTGATCTAATTGAATACAACATATAGACTTACCCTAAGAATGGCTATAGGGAGTTAATCTCTATAGTTAAAGCAAAGTTTGCTAAATTAAACCTCCAAAATCTTATTGTTTCTAAATCTCAGGTTCTTTGCAGTATAACAATACCAGAGATATATAGTTATCCTACTTTTCCTGTCCAGGAGACTCCTTGAAACTAAAACAGCCCTTTCTTTTCTATATAATTTATGCCAAATTGGAATGAATAAGCCCTTCTGATGATAAATAACCTTGAAATTTACTAAAATAACCTCAAATGTGAGACATTTTTAGAAAAAAAACTACCCCAGGATTTTATTTGAAGAATTTATTTTTAAGCTAACTGCTTCTTTACCTTTGTGTACTCTTTCATTCATACAAGCAGATTCTTTGTAGAAACATCCAATTTTAACATATTGTCTAAAAAAAGCAGCAAAGAAGGTTAAGACTTGAAAATTTTGACCAAACCTGTAGTGTAAATAAAAATACATGTCTGAATAAAATTGAGGTTTAGTTAGCCTTAAAATTAGCGGCCTACCAAATTGTTTTTTGAATGGTACTTAAATGGATATATATACCACACACGTAAATTCTACCGCGTGCATGATGTTGGAACTTCTGTCGCCACACACTAGATAATAGCGTGTGACATATATCACTGGCAATGAAATGTCCTCTGAGTAATATGAAAGCTAGCTTTGTGTTAGCTTGTTTTAAATTGCATAAATATACGAGAGCTTGCCAAAATAAATCAATGTTTTTTGATTTATATTTAAAATTTTATTTTAAAAATTGCAGCACTGAGAGTTTTATTACATACTGAGCATCTGTCACATACTATAAAATGCATGATGCCTTGTTACAACCTTTGCCATTGAACAAAGTGGGTTCGCACATGTTTTATTGTTGGATACAATTAAAGGACAATTATAGTTACCAATTCCCCGATCCATTCCTGCAAAGGACCTAAAACGCTAAGTCCTCACTCTGGGTACTTTGCAAAAGTCCTGCACTACTTACTTGTAATCTTCCTGGTCGCTCCGGTCCAATCCTCCCCACTGGCACTTGAGTGACAGTCCGGGAGGCAGCCAATGGTCCGACACGCCTCCTGCAGAGCACGTCTTCCCATTGGCAGCCTCGCGACCTGTCGCTCAAAGTGCCAATGGGGAGGATCGGACTGGAGCGACGAGGGAAAATACAAGTAAGTTGTGCAGGACTTTGTTAGTGCAGTACCCTGAGGTGAGGACTTAGCATTTTAGGTCGTCACCCTGGGTACTTTGCAGGAGTGGGGGGAAAGGAACAAGGGGGAGGTGAGTATAATTGTCCTTTAAAACTTAACTAGCTTAATGGGTTGAATGGGTTAAAACTGCAGACTTACAGGGATGCAGTAAAATTTGCAGCATGGCGGTTAGTTAGTGCCTTGTTCCTTAAACCCATCTAGTAAATTCAAATGTGGCCTTACCCCTATCTATTTGCTGACATTAAATAGTTGCACTAATCCTCCTCTAATGCAATTTTAAATCACTTGCACCAGCTCATGGGTGATTTCCAAAACAACATTTCCATCTTAAAGTAGGCTGTAAATGGGTTAGTGTGATCCAAAAATTGGAAATTTGCAATTGACACTCTCAGTAACATCCCCCGATAGTTCTCTAAATTTATATCATTTTAAACTATTAGAAATCTTAATCAGAAATAAACCATATCTTCGACAGTGCATGCAGGATTTCTTAAGCCAGCTTAGTACAGATACTCTCTGCAGCCTTCACAGACCAGATAAATATAGCAAACTGGGTATCTGACAGAGAAGCTTATAAGTTAGGATTCCGCTTCTCTTTCAGACTAATAATTGACAATTTGTTCTTCATCTGTATCCTGTGCTTCATCATTGCATATAAAGCATCTTGGTGCATTATGTATTGTATTTATTTTCTTACATAACACTGAAAATGATCCACAGCCTTTACAATCATACACGCCAGAAGCACACTATTCTATTTCACTGCTGTTAAATTGGAATGTACAGTCATTAGCTATTCCTCTAGATACTTCTAAATTAGAATTATTTTACAGAGAAATCTAGTGTGGAAAAAACATTTCCCTTACCAAGCCTATAAATCTTGCAAATCAGTACACAAATAAATGCAGTTTTAAACACTTTATTCATTATTTCAATTTGGTTCAGAAAAAAAAAGATGGTTTCAGAAAATCAGAATATTTTAAATATACGTTGAGTCACTTTAAACTAATTATTACCGCTCTCGGGGTTTTTCAAAAGTAAAATCACTGTAAAGTGTAGGCAATCATATAACAGCTGGCCATAGAACAAGGTCTATTATCAGCATTAGCTTCTTCTAAGTTTGAAATACCAAGACTGCTAAATGATGCTGACACAATGACAAACAATAATGATCCGAACACTAGGAACTTGAAAAAGACAATTGTGCTTGGTTGGATTTTCTATTTGTTCATGACAACAATCCAGCGATTCCCTATTGGATTTTTTGCACAAAAAACATTGAGGGCTAGGTCACATTGGCACGCTTCTTGTGGTTAGGATTGGTTTTGATTGTAGTGCATGAGAATCACATGCCAGGGCTACAATGGGGGAAATCTCAGAGCTTAACATTCAGCAAACCAGTAACAAGATGTCAGCAACTTTCAAGGCCCAATGGTAGGCTCTGGAGGGGCACTCCAATATTATTGCATTAGCAATGCGAATCAGAATCATGATCGGAGCTTGCATTAAACAAGTGGGACCTAGTCCTTACATTGCCCTTACATGATTTTATGTAATTATATAATTCAACTGATTTAACGAATAAAGAAATATAGCTATACATTTAAGTGGCTTATAGTCCTAAAAACTGCTGATTAAAACAATGTGACTATAGCAAGTCATCCAGTCAACCTCTTAGTAGCCCATCCCCCTCCCATTGTGATTCACAGAGAAAGATTAGTGGGGTATCCCTATCTTTGCAGAAACATTATGTATGTGTAGGGATTGACTTGAAATATACCTGCTGTATGGGCAAAAATATCTGTGTATCAGAATGAGGCTGTGGCTTCACTGTGTCCAGGTCATCAAGATGAGACATTAAAGGGAATGATGGGATATGTTTCTAAGACTATAAAAGTTAGAGAAAAGGGGAGTCTCCCTCTCTTGGGACTTTCCAGCATCAAGGTGGGAGAGCTGTGCTGTATTCCTGAAGGGGTACACAGACCTGAGAGCCTGTTTTTCTGCCTGCATTTGTGTAAAAGGGGCTCTGTTTTCTAGAGGGATTGTTCCAGCATCCGCTGGCAATCTCATAGCATCCATAGCAATCTCAGCATGATTGTTCCTTTTTCAAACTGAAAAAGTTCAGAACAAAAAGTTCAAAAAGTTCAGAACAATTATTTGTGAATTCTAAAAGGTGTAATTATCCTTCACTGTTGGTATTCGTTTTCTTTTCTTTCCTTCTACTTCTTTTGACAAAGGCCCAGTCTGGATATCCACAAGTTTTAAGGGCTCCTCTGAGATGTTTCATTTCTTTAGCCTTCGCCTCTGTGCTAGTGGGGATGATCTCAGCTCTGTGTTGCAGGGTTCTGATGACACCCAGCTTGTGATGTAAAGGGTGGTGGGAGTCAAACATCAAATACTGATCTGTGTGTGTTGGTTTTCTGTAAACCTCTACTTGCCATTTTCCTTAGCTTCTACCAAGCAGTCCAAGAAGGCCAGTTTGTTATTTTGTACCTCTTCCCTTGTAAATGTATTGTATTGGTCTACCGCATTAATGTGTTCTGTGAAAGCTTGTATTTCCTTCTGGTGGATTTTAACCCAGGTGTCATCCACATATCTGAACCAGCGGCTGAGTGCTATGCCCTTAAAGGTATTAAGCGCCTGTTTTTCACCAACTTCTGCCATGTACAATGCTGTTTTGACACCTTACCCTGGGTGTTCCTGTAACACCTCTTAGCCACTATCTAATCACACCCTTAACACTTGGCTGTGATATGCTAATTGGGATTTTCCAGGGTACATAATTGCCACAGATTCTTGTACAAGTCATTCTGAATTGAGAAAGCCAGTCGGATGACTATCAAAATGTCTTCAAGAACTAAACTTCAAGTCCTGTTGATCTAATTGAATACAACAGATATACCATGACCTGGATGAATGAGAACCTTCACAAGCATAAACAAAAGACAATTGAAAAAACGTGTGGCATTTGCCAAGTCCCACAGCCTGCTAAAAGGATGGATGCTGTAAAAGTGGCAAAAGGTGGATTTTTCAGATGAATCTTCTGTTAAATTACACCACAGTCGCAGCAAATATGGAGCTGAGATTTACCCAGAAAACAGTAAAGTTTGGTGGAGGCAAAATCGTGGTCTGGGGTTACATCCAGTATGGGGGTGTGCGAGGCATCTGCAGGGTGAAAGGCAATATCAATAGTGTAAAATACCAAGAAATCTTAGCTACCTCATATATTCCCAACCATAAAAAAGGCCAAATTCTGCAGCAGAATTGTGCTCCACCGCATACTTCCATCTACACTTCAAAGTTCCTTAAAGGACAACTCCACCCTCATAAGAACATCTTTTAGAAAGAATGGCCTCTTTAAAATATGTTAATATATCATAGTTTGTCCGATGAATTCATTACTGTATGTCTGTTATGCTTCTGGATGCCTCATGGAAACTGAGCAATTTAGAAATCTGTACTGAGCCTGGGCATGATCAGAAGAGGCAGACAGGAGATTAACATTCAGTCATTGGCTGTGATGTCAACTGTCAAATCCATAACTGACAGTTATTAACTGGAAGAACCAGGAAGGAGAGACTGGGGAAACAGGACATTGTGCAGGATTTCAGAATAGACTTATATATTTTAGATTTCAAAGTATTACCGTTTAGGGTTTGGGGGGGGGGTGATTTATCTGTATGTAAGTTTTAATTTTTAGGCTGGACTTGCCCTTTAAGGTGAAGAAGATCAAGATGCTCCAGTATTGGCCAGCCCAGTCACCTGACATGAACATCATTGAGCATATGTGGGGTAGGATGAAAGAGGAAGCATGGAAGACGAAACCAAAGAATATTGATGAACTCTGGGAGGCATGCAAGACTGTTTTCTTGGCTATTCCTGATGATTTCATCAATAAATTGTATGAATCCTTGCCAAACTGCATGGTTGCTGTCCTTCAAGCTCATGGAAGTCATACAATATATAAAATGTGGATCTCACAGCACCACTACTTAATTCGCTGACATATTTTTGGATTGGCTGTAAAGTAGATCATTTTCTGTATTGGCGACTACACTTTTGTCTTGCAACATTTTGACCTTTCTGTCTTGATTAAAGGATAAATCTTATTTCTCCTAAGATAGCACTCCACTTTAATTGAGTGCCTGGTGCAAGTATAAATACTAAAAATAAACACAAGTGCACTCCAGGATTATACCACAAACCCATGTCGTTTATTAACACCAACGCATTACAGCCTTGCATTAGGCCATCATCAGGGTACTAACTTGGTGATGCTCAAATATATGATAATTGACCATATCCCAATTTGTACATTCAACCATGAACAAGTACATGTTCAACAGTTGAAGCGTGAAACAAGTTGGAATATATGACTTCAAACCCACAAAATTTATGAAGGGGAAAAAAATTCCTTCCTGACTGGCAATCGGAAATTTTCCTAGATCAACTCTACTTTATGTATCAATACCAGTAACTTGCAACATTCCTTGATTGCAGAAACTTATCCAGGTTTGTTTTTTCGTACGGTTTGCCGTTTATAATCTTAGCTATCCTGTCCTATCACTGGATTCCTTACTGGAGGTAACGTTGGGGGTGCCGGGCTGCTCGGAATTGCAGGGCTGGTTTGCCTTGCATCATGCTTGTGTAGATGCATACTAGGAGCGACGGAACAGGGATACCGAGGTATATTTAGATTGTAATCTCTTTGGGGCAGGGATCTCATTTCTAATGTGTCAAGGCATGCTGCACTTACATAGATTTTTTTTTATAATTTATATATACATATATATGTGTTCTTAACCTATGTATGAAATTGTATATAATTTTTATTTATCTGTATAATTGCTTGCACTCATCCCCGGGTTTGCATACTCTGTATTAGAGATGGCCGAAACTGACAGGTTTCGTTCCGTTTTCGAAAAATAAGTTGTGTCCTTCACCTATATAAACATTATTGTTTGGAAGGTGGACACTCACTTTTAATGATACAATAGTGTTAAACAATTCTGTGCAACTCTGAAAACGGTTTTCAAAATTTTGTTGATCAGAAAAAGTTGTATAACCTTGCAGCAAAAATAGCTCCAAAGTTTTAACATTAACACTCTCTAAATATACCCCTATGTATCTGTGACTCTATGTCGGCGATATTAACTTTATCCCCTGAGATGTCTATGAGGATCGCACATGAACTTTTTCTGGTTCTCTGCAGCTGCACAGGATGAATAAAGGAAAAATAGATAAAAACAATATATAAAACTATATATATATCTCCATCACATCTTAAGATAGCACTCAAAGTGTATAAAAATATCAAAGTTTTTATTGAAGTAAACGGTCTTGCCGCGTTTCCGCTCTCACAGGAGCTGTCCTCAGGCACACTGCTGTCCAAAGGGTTATGGTGCCCTGGTGCTACCATCAAATTTTCTTAATAAACAATATATGGAAAATATGGTGCAAACAAGGGAATTCAAGTATTTATTCAAACATAGTGCAACACAGGAAACCCTGTATAATATATATTTATATATATTTTTTTATATAGTGGTTTGGTACCATTATCGAGGGGAAGCTGAGCTCAGATTGACTATTTGTGTGACTCCTTTTTACTGCATTTCCAGAGAAAACTCTTTTTAAAATTCCTTTTGATTTCATCATTTATGTAAACATCTAAGGATTCTGCCTCAGGGTCGACACTTACTCATAGCAAGTTGATTTCTGTGTATGCTATGTCTGTATTGGAAGTTGGGATTTTTGTATATACATTCACTAATCTAAAATAGAAACGATCATATTGGGTGAAGAGATCAATACAATAAACAGTTCAAATAATTCCTCACAACTAATAGTGATTACTGTTATTTTCCCTTTGGATTTATTATACAACTCCCCTCCAACATTAGGGAATTACGGTGAATTACAGTCTGTATACACAGTAGACTTATAATTATGATCCTTTGAGAAAGGCAGCCTTCAAACAGGAAAAAACCAAGTAAGCAAACAAAAAAAAAAATGCCAGTTATAAGTAGATGAAAGATACAGATATATTTATTTGTCATTGAACATATTAGTCAATTAAGTTATCCATTCACACTTAAATACATTTTTAGAGAAACACTATAAAACGTTATTCACATACTTGCATTGATGCTATTAACATGGCTCCACATTAGCACAGAAGATGCAGTTGGGGGACCAAACAGTATGGCCCAGCACAGAAGAGCCAATTCCTCAGGTCAGGACTCAGCCGTGTACCTGCATCTTAAGGATAAAGGACATACCTTTGAAGATTATAATGTTAACATATTGACAAAGGAACGTGACTGGTTCAAGAGAGGTGTCAAGGAGGCCATTTATGTGAAAATAAAGAAACCAAGCCTAAATAGAGGTGGGGAGGTTCGACACCAACTGTCTGCCATGTACAGTGGTGTTTTGACACCTTACTCCGGGTGTTCCTATAACACCTCTTAGCTACTATCCAATCACGCCCTTAACACTTGGCTGTGATATGCTAATTGGGATTTTCCAGGGTACATAATTGCCACAGATTCTTGTTCAGAGATTGTTCACAGATTCTGAATTGAGAAAGCCAGTCAGATGACTGGCTAAACTAAACTTCAAGTCCAGTTGATCTAATTGAATACAACATATAGACTTACCCTAAGAATGGCTATAGGGAGTTAATTCTCTATAGTTAAAGCAAAGTTTGCTAAATTAAACCTCCAAAATCTTATTGTTTCTAAAATCTCAGGTTCTTTGCAGTATAACAATACCAGAGATATATAGTTATCCTACTTTTCCTGTCCAGGAGACTCCTTGAAACTAAAACAGCCCTTTCTTTTCTATAATTTTATGCCAAATTGGAATGAATAAGCCCTTCTGATGATAAATAACCTTGAAATTTACTAAAATAACCTCAAATGTGAGACATTTTTAGAAAAAAACATACCCCCAGGATTTTATTTGAAGAATTTATTTTTTAAGCTAACTGCTTCTTTACCTTTGTTACTCTTTCATTCATACAAGCAGATTCTTTGTAGAAACATCCAATTTTAACATATTGTCTAAAAAAAGCAGCAAAGAAGGTTAAGACTTGAAAATTTTGACCAAACCTGTAGTGTAAATAAAAATACATGTCCTGAATAAAATTGAGGTTTAGTTAGCCTTAAAATTAGCGGCCTACCAAATTGTTTTTTGAATGGTACTTAAATGGATATATATACCACACACGTAAATTCTACTTGCGTGCATGATGTTGGAACTTCTGTCGCCACACACCTAGAATAATAGCGTGTGACATATATCACTGGCAATGAAATGTCCTCTGAGTAATATGAAAGCTAGCTTTGTGTTAGCTTGTTTTAAATTGCATAAATATACGAGAGCTTGCCAAAATAAATCAATGTTTTTTGATTTATATTTAAAAATTTTATTTTTTAAAAATTGCAGCACTGAGAGTTTTATTACATACTGATGCATCTGTCACATACTATTAAACTGCATGATGCCTTGTTACACCTTTTGCCATTGAACAAAGTGGGTTCGCACATGTTTTATTGTTGGATACAATTAAAGGACAATTATAGTTACCATTTCCCCGATCCATTCCTGCAAAGGACCTAAAACGCTAAGTCCTCACCTCTGGGTACTTTGCAAAAGTCCTGCACTACTTACTTGTAATCTTCCTGGTCGCTCCGGTCCAATCCTCCCCACTGGCACTTTGAGTGACAGTCCGGGAGGCAGCCAATGGTCCGACACGCCTCCTTGCAGAGCACGTCTTCCCATTGGCAGCCTCGCGACCTGTCGCTCAAAGTGCCAATGGGGAGGATCGGACTGGAGCGACGAGGGAAATTACAAGTAAGTTGTGCAGGACTTTTGTAGTGCAGTACCCTGAGGTGAGGACTTAGCATTTTAGGTCGTCACCCTGGGTACTTTGCAGGAGTGGGGGGAAAGGAACAAGGGGGAGGTGAGTATAATTGTCCTTTAAAACTTAACTAGCTTAATGGGTTGAATGGGTTAAAACTGCAGACTTACAGGGATGCAGTAAACTTTGCAGCATGGCGGTAGTTAGTGCCTTGTTCCTTAAACCCATCTAGTAAATTCAAATGTGGCCTTACCCCTATCTATTTGCTGACATTAAATAGTTGCACTAATCCTCCTCTAATGCAATTTTAAATCACTTGCACCAGCTCATGGGTGATTTTTCCAAAACAACATTTTCCATCTTAAAGTCAGGCTGTAAATGGGTTAGTGTGATCCAAAAATTGGAAATTTGCAATTTGACACTCTCAGTTAACATCCCCCGATAGTTCTCTAAATCTTTTATTATCATTTTAATACTATTAGAAATCTTAATCAGAAATAAACCATATCTTCGACAGTGCATGCAGGATTTCTTAAGCCAGCTTAGTACAGATACTCTCTGCAGCCTTCACAGACCAGATAAATATAGCAAACTGGGTATCTGACAGAGAAGCTTATTAAGTTAGGATTCCGCTTCTCTTTCAGACTAATAATTGACAATTTGTTCTTCATCTGTATCCTGTGCTTCATCATTGCATATAAAGCATCTTGGTGCATTATGTATTGTATTTATTTTCTTACATAACACTGAAAATGATCCACAGCCCTTTACAATCATTACACGCCAGAAGCACACTATTCTATTTCACTGCTGTTAAATTGGAATGTACAGTCATTAGCTATTCCTCTAGATACTTCTAAATTAGAATTATTTTTACAGAGAAATCTAGTGTGGAAAAACATTTCCCTTACCAAGCCTATAAATCTTGCAAATTCAGTACACAAATAAATGCAGTTTAAACACTTTATTCATTATTTCAATTTGGTTCAGAAAAAAAAGATGGTTTCAGAAAATCAGAATTATTTTTAAATATACGTTGAGTCACTTTAAACTAATTATTACCGCTCTCGGGGTTTTCTAAAAGTAAAATCACTGTAAAGTGTAGGCAATCATTATAACAGCTGGCCATAGAACAAGTCTATTATCAGCATTAGCTTCTTCTAATGTTTGAAATACCAAGTACTGCTAAATGATGCTGACACAATGACAAACAATAATGAATTCCGAACACTAGGAACTTGAAAAGAACAATTGTGCTTGGTTGGATTTTCTATTTTGTTCATGACAACAATCCAGCGATTTCCCTATTGGATTTTTTGCAACAATACATTGAGGGCTAGGTCACATTGGCACGCTTCTCTTGTGGTTAGGATTGTGTTTTGGGATCTGTTAGTGCATGAGAATCACATGCCAGGGCATTACAATGTGGGTGGGCAGGTTGTATGTGATTGCGATTGCGTTTTTTAATCCCATGCACTCCGATATATGTAAAAGTTGCTATACATAGGAAAAATAGAGTTTTATTGACACAACCTCATCACAAACATGGATGAAATAAGCAAATAAAAAATCCAATCTTACTGTGAAAAACAAAGCTCATTTTTTTTCTAGTACTCAGCCTCTTACCGGTTATGTATGTGTGAGTGGTTTTTTATAAACATTTCTCGTAATCTTCGAAAAGAGACCCATAGGGAAAGACTTCTAGGGAAAAAGTAACCCTCTAGTATAGCACTCGCGGCATAATGCACGACACATACTTAAACGGGCACGAAAAAATATATAAATCATGTCCCATAACTCCATGTATCATTACCAGAGACCCGGATCCTGTAGGAGATACAGCAGTGCCGCTATTGGGTATCCAGATATGTTTCGAATCGACTCGGCGTCCTGGACGTCTGGCCCGGAGAGTGTGAACGCTTGCCCCCTGGGGCCATGAGTATGGAGCCTTTGTCTTAAAGCTGGGGAAGCCCAGCATATGTGTATTATTGTGGGTCGATTCATACCCATCTATGAGCCTGCTTCTCTGACTTTAAATTTTTTGGAAACGCATAGATATTACCCTTCTGACAAATTTGGGTTATTTGTCATGGACAAAAATTTTTAACAATGTGTTCCAATGGAAGTGGAACTTCTAGGAAAAGAACATTCCATGGTTTAAGATAAACTTATATTATACTTTATAGTATCCTTTTAACATATATTTTTTACAGGTTATCCGGGACTTAATATTTTTATGTTTTATATGTTTTTTATTTTGCACTCAGCGCTTTTTGTATAGATTGTTGGGGGGTTTGTATGGTGATAGCACTTTAATAGGTTGTTGGAGCTATGGTATATGTGCCTTTGCAGATATATTAAGTGCACTGTAAAATCAAGTTATGGTTTATTTGGAAGCTGCAGCTTTAAAAATACTGTTGCCATATTTTTGTTTACCCTCCAGAGCCAAGCTTTGTGCCTTGGAAGTTGCTGACATCTTGTTACTGGTTTGCTGAATGTTAAGCTCCGCCTCTCTGAGATTTCCTCTGCTTTCTACTGCTTGAGCCTCAAACAGTAATGCTTGTGAGTTCCGTTCACTCTCCTGCTTGAGCCTCAAACAGTAATGCCTGTGAGTTCCGTGCACGTGCGTGTGGGGTCTCTTTTCTGATATTTAGGGGCATATTTATAAAGGTTTGTTAACTTTTCGCGGCCGTTTTCGCGAACATTAACGCATAAATCGCGTTTACCGCGATTTATAAAAGTCCGAAAACGGCCGCGAAAAGTTAACGAAGCATTAACCTTTCGTGGCGATACTTACCTGTTACCGCCGCTTCTATTTATAAAGCGGCGGTACTGGTTTCGCTCGGCTAGTATCGGCTGTTTTACTTCGCCACCTTGAAGGTGGCGAAGTCAGCCGATACTAACCTCCCGCGGCGCGATACTAACCTCCTGCAGCGGGGATGGGCAGGCGACCCGCGGCTGGTGGTCGCACCCGCCCCGGGAGACACGCCCACCCGCCCACCCCCCCGCGGCGGCGGCGACCACCCGCTGCCGCTTGCCAGCAGCCCCTCCCAACCCGTTCCCCGCTCGCGGCAATCTCGGAACGGGAGGCTAGGAGGGGCTGCCGGGAAGGGGCTGCAGCAGGTGGTCGCGACCACCCGCCGCGCACCCCCTCCCCGGCAACCCCTCCAAGCCCCCCGCCCCGGCCGCTCCTGGGGAGGGGAAGGGAGGGAGCCGCTGGGGGGGTGGAGGCTCCCTCCAGCGGGGCCCTGAGAAGGGCCTTTTGGGGCTTAGGGGGTCCCGCAGCTCGAACCGGGTCTCCCCCTCCCCGGCCCTTGTAAGGGCCTTTGCGGCACTTACAAGTGCCCTTGCGGCTCTAACAAGAGCCCTTTGGGGCTTAGGGGTCCCGCAGCTCGAAACAGGACCCCCTCCCCGGCCCTTGTAAGGGCCCTTGCGGCACTGACAAGTGCCTTTGGCGGGGGTCCCGCAGCTCGAACCGGGACCCCCAGTGTGCGGCTCTTAAAAGAGCCCTTGGGCGACGTCTTCGGGCTGGCGACACCAACCCCACTCAGGTCGCCGATGCCAGGCAGACTCACTGCGGCCGACAGTGAGCCCGCTGGCACCGCCGGCCTCAGCGGAGCCGATGTTGTCAGTGCCGCAAGGGCCCTTATAAGGGCCGGGGAGGGGGGCTCCCGGTTCGAGCTGCGGGACCCCCTAAGCCCCAAAAGGCCCTTCTCAGGGCCCCGCTGGAGGGAGCCTCCACCCCTCCCAGCGGCTCCCTCCCTTCCCCTCCCCGGGAGCGGCCGGGGCGGGGGGCTTGGAGGGGTTGCCGGGGAGGGGGTGCGCGGCGGGTGGTCGCGACCACCTGCTGCGGCCCCTTCCCGGCAGCCCCTCCTAGTCTCCCGTTCCGAGATTGCCGCGAGCGGGGAACGGGTTGGGAGGGGCTGCTGGGAAGCGGCGGCGGGTGGTCGCCGCCGCGGGGGGTGTGGGCGGGGTGGGCGTATGCCCTGCCCCCTTAGGAGCGCCGTTGGGAAGGGATTTAAGTCCCTCGCGGCAGATAATATAACAAGTATAGCGACGAAGGGGCTAAAAATTACAGAGAAAATAGCGGGAACGTGTAGGTATCGCGGGGATATCGCTCGCCGTTATAAATACAGCAATAGCGCTATTTTCGCGGCCGCGATGTGCGGCGGTAATTTTTTTGCGCTATTATCGTTTCTTTATAAATATGCCCCTTAGTCTTTTCTCAATCAGCACCGTCCTTCTTAAGTACAGCCAGCATGCATGTTTTAGATGTTTTGTGGTGATCCCCGTCCTTAGTTATATCGTATTTCTCATAATTTTCCCTCACGGGGAAATATATTTTTTTACCTGTCTATGCAACTAATTTACCATAAATTAATGATTCTAAGTACCCTATAAATTGCAAATGGCTGTTATTACATTTATTTAACTTATACCATTTACATTTAACATCCTATATTCCTTCTGTACACAAACCACTCACAATCATCCTATGTACTCAGTAAATATAAAGCTAAATGCAGAAACAGACTAGTAGTGTAACTACTGTACAACAAACAATTTGGTGCAAATAATAATTAGACGCATATACAAATATATTGTACTACTCTTTTTTTTTTTTTACTTATCTGTACTATAGAGCACAGGACCATATTTTCATCTTATGGCTTCCTATAATTTAAACTTTGACCATTGTAATTATTATTTCTGTCTGGTTGCGAATATCCTGAAACTCCATAACATTAATTTCTTCAAATGGTATTTTTACTGTGATATTGTCAGCTACGGCGGGTGGAGCCTCAGTGATGAAGGTGGCAGCGCTTACTTTTTCTGGGTCTGGGTACACACTGAGGTGGGGAACAGCTGTTGAGGACTCAGTAGGGTAAGAGTGTCGGTAAAGGTAGCAAGATAAACACAGGAAACAATCACGGAATAAAAAAGGCATTGGAACCGGCACCTGAAGTGATTAATGACAGTATGAGTACTGCTGGAGACCTAAAATGGTGGTTATGCTGGAAACTTGGAGCAGCTGTTGGTAAGGCAAGTACTGCTGGAGACCTGGAGTGGTGGATGATGAGGTAAGTACTACTGGAGACCTGGAGCGGTGGATGATGAAGTAAGTACTGCTGAAGACCTGGAGCGGTGGATGATGAGGTAAGTAATGCTGGAGACCTGAAGTGATGGATGATGAGGTAAGTGCTGCTGCAAACCTGGAGCAGTGGATGATGAGGTAAGTAATGCTGGAGACTTGGAGTGGCTGTTGGTAAGGTAGGTACTGCTGGATACCTGGAGCGGTGGATGATGAGGTAAGTAATACTGAAGACATGAAACGGTGGATGATGAGGTAAGTACTGCTGGAGATCTAGAGCGGTGGATAATGAGGTAAGTAATGCTGGAGACCTGGAGCAGTGGATGATGAGGTATGTAATGCTGGAGACCTGGAGTGGCTGTTGGTAGGTAACTGGAACAACAGGTAAGTATGCAGATAACTGGAACAACAGGTAAGTATGCAAATAACAAGAATGACAGGTAAGTATGCAGATTACAAGAACAACAGGTAAGTATGCAGATAACTAGAACAACAGGTAAGTATGCAGGAAAGGGAGCAAAGCGTTAAGGAGGGTAAGCGGTCAGCACTTACCTGTTCACCGCCCCCACTATGTAGACTCCACACATGTGCCAGGGGAGCGCAATGTAAGCCCCTCCTGCCCACTCTCCAATTGGCTACGGAGGTGGACTAGGGAAGCACTCTTGCACATCCCTGACAAATATATAGCAACTTAAGGATGTAGTTTCAAAACTAAAATCTGTAAATTGTAGATTCAAAATCTAGTTTTAACATTGAAATTTTCTCTATTACATAAACGAAAACCCTTATGTAGTATAGTTACATAGTATTGGAGGTTGAATAAAAACATAAATTCATCTAGTCCAACCTTTACAGCCTATCCAGAAGCTCTTTCTAACAATTAATCCAGAGGAAGGCAAAAAAATAACTGAGCTAAATAACTTTTTATGTAGACACATTACAAATGCTCCTGACTATACTATACTAAAGCTCAAAACAGCATACCATTTGCCTTCCTAAATTTCAATTTATATTAAATGGCAATTTATCATGATCCCTGTTCCCTAAGCTTCCTATTACCTTCATCTCCATAATGAGAAGGAGGCATTTTAAATTTAAGATAAAAGGAATTATATGTCCTTGCATAACCTAAAACATTTTTTTGCTGACTACACCGGGCAGTCCTACAACCCTTGCCAACGATTGAGGTCAGGATTGTTTTATCAATCAAAACACATTGTCAGCGCTAAACACTTTGCTTTGATATAAGATTGAGGATTGCACTGTTTAAATAAGGATTAAACTTCCCATATTTTTAATGTTACCACAGGTTTACAGGGACTGTCCCTCATCTGTTCAATTTTGTCTAGCCTTTGGCGGTAGATTATGCATAGACTATGCACTATGCAGATCTGAAAATGCTGTTTTTTCAATACAATAAAAATTACATAATGGGTTGAAGTTTCCCTTTAAATGCAATAAAGCATAAATTACTGGTTAGCATTGTAATTTTACAACAAGCCCATTGAAAGAATGTTTACATTTTATGTAGTTTGGAACAGTCAGCTAGTGAAAAGCTGACATATGGCAAAAACAGTAGATGATGGATTTCTTAATAGTCTGGATCTAGCTACTGTAGATAATAGTAGAGAATAAGCATAGAATAACATTGTTTCTACAATATTTTCTAAGAGGTTATTGACAAATATTTCCCCCAAGGGCTTTATTCGAGGGATAACCTAATTTGAAATCAGTGATTATAAAGACTGTAGGCATCACACTCTCTGGAACACAGAGAATACCATTCAATTGAGTGTTGAAAAGAGTGTTATAAATAAAGCAGTTATCTATGATGTGCTAAAATTGGCTCTGTCTATACTAAACATGGTTCACAGTCATGAAAATATCCCACAGGAATTACAGGAATATGTTGGATAAACCGTAGAAAGGGTGCTTAGTTTTATTCCGTTTTGGGCATTTCTGTACATATAGGGGTAGATGCAATATATTTCACTATCGCAACCTACATGCACTCGTTTCCGCAATGTATTAATCACTTTGCGTCCTTTAATACATTGCAAAAACGTTAGTGGTAAGTTGCGACCCTTTGCACGTATTTTAAAGACACCATTGAAGAGGCGTTAATTGTCGCGAAAAAAAAAAATTTATTGCATCGCTTTGCGCTGCGCAAACAAAAAAAGTTTGGGACATGGCACAGGCAGTGCAAAACCTTTGCTAACATGTTAGTACATGGTATATTGTGATTTTAGCTTTTATTTTCTTGTTAGAGCGGAATATTGCATCTCCCTGATAGTAACATGTTTTACAGTATGATAAATAAAAAAAACAAATGCTGAAACACCACCAAACAATGAAATAAAGAAAACATAAAACTGCAAGGCTTTCATAATGGTACGTAGATTTTGAACACTAGATGGAAGCATTTGTGGGGTTTAATTTACATTGTATCGTGTGTACAGAATTCTACATTGGTATCTTTTTTTTATTGTCTCCTAATCAAACACTAGGTATAAAAATGATTTCTATATATTTCCTTACCTTGAAGCAGATACTAAATGTGTTTTTTTGTTAATGAACTTATAAAAGTAATGTACACGTTATGCCTTCTGTAATAGCATTGGGCATAATATCTGTAGGATTCCTCTCTAGTCAAGTAAAAGCATATGAGGCATTTAAAATCTATGAATAGGCTCCAAGATCTTGTTACTTGCCCCACACATCCCAATGTCTCTTTGTTAAGCTGGGTTTTTCTTTCTTTAGCTAAGCAACAGCGATATCAAAAACTGCCTGAAACAAGTGCCTGAAAGGTAAAACCATTTCCTCCTTTAATGAACCATGTGGAACAATAAGAAAGGTTTGAAACAGAGACGAGGCTGCTTCTATGTCATACAAACTGTGAAAGAAATGTCTTTTATGTACTGCAGCATAGACTTTTCTTTTTTGACAGTATTATGTAACATAAGATTCTGAATCATCAGGTATCTCTGTCCATTGGCCTGCCTGTCCCTAATTTCAAATATGTTTGATTTTTATTCTTATTTTACATTTTAGAAAATAAGGATTTGCATGGGAAAATAAGAAATAATAATAAGGCTTCCAACCATTGCATAAAGGAGACAGCTACTAAATCCATATGGGATGGAAAGTAGCCCTCCCCTCTTTCTCATTAAAAGATCACTCCTATGGATCCAGCATCTGGTGAATCTATTCTGGTTATGTGCTAACTATACCAGCCTTCATGGGCAGGGTGCCTGTACTGACGATTCTACCTTGGGTATCTTTCACGTTAAGTAGTTTTACATATACGGTATATTGCCCTGCATGCCAGTATTTGCACTGGCTACTAAGCAATGCTAAAAGCAACACTAAACACTGGCTGGGCGATGTACCAACAGGCGCATCGCTCCTGATTTGGAGTTTAAGTCACGCTAACCGATGTTATATCGGTTAGCGTGACTTAAACTCCTTCCTTGCGATTAACCTCGCAGCTGCCGCAAGCAATGTTGTATGCCAAAATCACCATTTTATTGCTGTGCTTTCAACGCTAGCTAATAGCTGCTGGAATAGAACAGCGACAGGTAGCAATGTTCTGAGCGGTGCATCGTCCTGTAGATTCTGCTGGCAAAATTGGAAAAATCTGAGTGAGGTTCTGTCATATTGTGGGTTGCTGGTGAGACCTTCTATTTAATATTGTATAAAAGAGATTCATTTCCTGGACTCTGGCAGACAGTTAGATGTAAGACAATTAGAAAACAAATTCAACAATTTAACACAATCATTTTGGTTTTGATCTGTAAGTTTTTCAACGTTTAAGTTAAGAGCATAATCTTCTCATGTATTGACATATTTTCAGCAAAAGCAAGAATAGACACCTCTTTCTGTCAAAAATTGATTGTTTTATTCTTTGCATTCCCCTCCATCACTTACACATCTTTTTATTTGTATGACAAATCGAAACCTAACAAAGTCTGTCATCCCTTCTATGATGCTACTTTTGCTATTGTTATACAGCCATAATTAACAGTCAGAATAACAACCAGCGATTCAATCCATATTCCTAGGGATTGCTTTTTATTTAGTTTGACGCCGCCCCGCTCAGGTGACTTTTTGTTTAGATGCTTTACAGGAAGCTTAATAACACAGTAACTACAGATGCTTTGATCTGCGGTAATTGTAAACTGTCTTCATAGCTGTGTGGATTGGATCTGTGCCCATTGTTCTATAAAACACAAAACTTGAACAGTTTTATAGATATTTTTCCCATTAATAGACATAATAAAAGAAAGTAAAACCAAGTGAGATTGATCAGCTGCATGTCTTAAAAAGAGCATTTCAAATATCACCTCAGGTTTTTCATTGTCAGTAAAAGGGTGCTTGTGAAATTCTAGTAGATTAGATTTTTTGTTTTGCACCCACAAAGCTTTTTAAGATGAAACAACTGCTGCACTCCTTGAGAGCCAGAGGCCAAAACAGAAAGTTGAAACACGTGAAATAAATAGAAAAACAGTCAAGCTCAATTTACTTACATTCGTGCTGTATGTGCCTTTAGTTGCCCTTTAACAGCATGAGGGAATGTGCTATGGTTCATAAAACAGTTTGTGTTGGCAGCTGCTGTAATGTTTGTATGCAGAATACCATGTTTAGAGTGGAAATTAATTTTGTTGTGAGTGGAAAACACAATATCTCAGAAATTATTGCAAAAGCTAATAAAATGGCATTGGGTCAGATTTATTCAACATTGCACTATCTTTGTGCCGTTTTCGACATTTTAGTGCCTCCTGGGAACTTGGTCTTATTGTTTATTTAGGGCTGCAAGGGCTCTTTTAAGAGTCAATGAGGGTCTCGGTTTCGAGCTGCAGGAACCCCACAAAAGCCATTTGTCAGTGACACAAGGGCACTTATCAGTGTGGGGGCATTCCAGTTTTGAGCTGCGGGAGCCCAAAAAGGCTCTTTTACATGCCCCTGGTGGGGTGCAGGGTCCCTGCCTGTGGGAGTGGGGAGGGCTGCTAGTGCACGCCCCCATTGGGACAGCACTAGTGGGACATGTTTCCCCCTTCCCAGCAGCCCCTTGCACACACACAACATAGAGCATCATGCTATTCACGGGCAGCCATTATATTTTTTCACCGCAATACTTAACGCAATGAATATGGCGATATGATCCAGCAACATCACTATATTCATTGCATTAAATACAGTATCGCAGCGAAAAGAGAAAAGACTATTACCATACATAGCTGCAAAAATATAAATACGGTGGAAATAACTGTTTTTGTGTAAGTTTTGTGTTTTGCCTTTTTTGTTGAGCCTTTATAAACATTGAAAGTAACTCCACCTATTGCACTCAACTCTGCTTGCTACCTCCACACATATCACAGATGCAGTTAATCTGCAGAGAAGTTTGACAATAATGAACAATTTAAATATAGAGAATCCTTATACCCACCAACCCTACATGATAAATCACACACACAAATCAACACATTTTCCCACAAAACCACACACCAGATGTGCATACACAAGAATATACATACAAAAACATTTTTACAAACAGGACCCCAAAGCAATGTTTTGTCCAGGATCCCCCACAGACCTTAAACCATCCCTGCATACATACATACAGAGAAATCCATATACCTACATATGTATTTAGAGTCAATTTAAGACATAAAGGGGTCCCAGGCACAGATCCCCACTCCATAATTAATCCAGAAAGAGAAGCAGAGAAGCCAGAGCAAGCTGGATAAACATATACAATATAAGTTACAGCTAATGCAATGATATTCACTCTTTCATGGTCCGCACACAGAGGTGCAGCAGATCAGAGCCGCAGACACAGTCAGGAGCAGTAGGATGTAGCGTATCTCTGGTGGTGCATTTGAACATGTGTGCTGCTTTTTTACTCCTTGCCTGCCATTAATTTGCATGAAATTCTGTTATGTGCAGGTAACCACCACCTGATTCTACTGAGTCCTGCCCAACTGAACTGCCAAACCAATAGGCTGCCTGCATAAATCTCTGGTAGTGTCAGTGGAAAGATCTCCTCCTGACTGCTGCTTAGACACAGAGGAGCTAAATCCATATCAAACACTAAAAGTGATCAAAGTGATGTGGTGATGTGGTCAGGATATGTAGTTATTTTCAATGGAGACCTTTGTTGGTGATTGCCAGATTGCCTTAAGTCCTTTCATACAGAAAAAGAATATGCAATAATTTGTGACTCTCATTGGTGACCATAGAGTGGTATCAATTGCACCATTTCTCTTCCTTGCTTACCTAACTGCCTGCTCCACTTTCCCATAGCCAAGATACTAGAGAGCCAAACCACATTACATCATTAAATCGTTCAGCAATCTTAACAAGTGAATTACAGCACAAAGTAATCAAATCATTTTTGATAATCTTTACATACTGTACATATGGCTTAATCTGAATATAGTAAACCACCTCTCCAAAACCTACATTAAAGTAAAATTAATTTATACTGGGCTTATAAATATACATGTATAGCAGCGACTAACTATGCACTGCTAATGAAATATTAAGTATGTAATTTATTGTTAGAATTATTTGAATGCTTAAACCAATACTGATTTGCACCTATGTTTGTCATAAATCCTTTTATGACAAATTTCTTGTGTTAAATATATGATTTGCTTATTGTTCAACATAGTCATTCATTTATTACATATTAAACAAAGAACAGGAAACATTTGTTCTTTTAGTGAGCTTTTATAATTAACTTTATCATACCCCATGTTTAGTTTCCTTTTATTCAACAAAATGTATACAAATTAAATATTTAATTTAACAGAAGGAGATGGGATTGGAACAAATATTGTCCTTCAACAATGAGAGAAAATTAAATGTCGAACATAAGCTTATAATGTCTATTAACATATCTGCGTACAGCTTATAAAACTTTCTCTTTTTTTTGTTGAAATACATTATTTATTTGGTTATCACTTACTGTAAAGACTCATAATAATATTATGAATAGCATCCTAGTGCAAATCATCATTTCTTGACTAGCTTTAAACATATGCTACAAAATTTATGGAAAGCAATGTAGGTTGAATTAACATCAGCTTATTTAACATTCTGGTGGTGGTTTAACATCTGTACAGGTTACAGTAATTTTCTCGTTTTAGTGGCATATAAAGTATAAAAATGTTACTGTATCTGTACAGTGATATAAATGTAATTAAATTAAACTGTATAGTTAATGGAAATTTCCAATTAGAAATATTTGAACATAAGATGCATTCCATTATAAATTTCCCCACACTAAAATCAGCTTTGAATTTACAAGGTCAACTCTAGGATTCAATGCAGTGGACCAATAGTTATTGGTCCAGTAATAATAAAAGGGGAACATTAAATTGCAGTGTAAATTGTAATTATGGTTCAAAATGTGTTGATCATAAAGCTTCCTAATATCTAACAGATATTTGCCGTTAGATTAAACATTTTTGAAACACCGTTACATAGAAACAGCAGATCTTCCCCACTTATTATAATTCAGATTGATGTCTTAGAAGGTGTGATTTATTTGTGTAGTGGAACTGAAAGTAATATTTTATATAGAAATGTAAGATTGTGCTTAACTTGCAGTGGGTTTACTTTCACCTTGACGTTCGTACATAGGTGCACAAGGACATGGTCTTACTAGAGATGGCCCAACAAACAAGAAAAGAGATGATCAATGCACATTCCTGGGCCCCATATACCATCATAATACCTGTGCTAGTGCAAATAGTAAAAGCACGGGGGGGTTAGTTACAATTTTATGCATAAAAGTGAAAAGCCTTCCAAGCACGTCTGTTTGTTTCTGAACTATAGAAGTTCTTTAAGTTCTATAGTTCGGAAACAAACCCATTAAAGTCAATGGGAGAAAACAGTTTGAAAAGTTCTAGCTAATTACAGTTAAAATAGCAATTGTAGCTTACTGTTAATAGCTCTGGCAGCTGGGAAAAGGTCTGGGGAACATGTCACCAACTATATTGCACAACTCATCATCCTTCCCTCAAACATAATGTTCAATGTTTGATAACACTCGAATGTAATGATCCTTTTTCAATTACCCACTAATGTAGACTTCGAATTCAGTAACCCACAAATGTAATGTTCAATTTTCGATAATTCTCGAATGTTTCGTACACCTGATGAAGGGGGTGTTACCTTCGAAAGGTTGTGTGACCTGTTGATGTTTGGCAAATAAATCATTCACATTGGAGTGCAAGTCTACTTTGTTTCTCTTCAGTACTTTATTCCCTTTGTGCACCCATTCAGGGTTAGTGTGCATATGGACCTTTGTTACCTATATTCAGGGGTATCCCTAGGGTTTTTGGCACCTGAAACAACTTTTGAATGGCGGCCCTAGGCGGAAGTGCGGGCAGAGGAAGTGGGCATGGCTTCATGTGTGGGTGTGTGAGGGTGTGGGGCGTGGCTTCTTTGCTGGGTGTGACAAAACATTTGATCATTTTGTATTTGAAAACAGTTATTTATACAGTTCTCCATTGTTATAACACATAAAAACATATGTTAGTAACTGGTACATTACATTAGAAATCCCTACCATGCGTTCTATAGAATAAAAGATGTTGGCCAAAAGATTGGTAAGGCTGCCACCACGTTAAGGTACACTCTTTAGCTGGGTCCTAACTAGAGATAGGAGCCTGGTCTGACAAGGACCCAGATCCGAGACGGAACCCCTCGGTTCTGAAATCCGAATGAACTGTCCAAATCTGGATGGATCATCCTGATTTCAGGACTTCGGAGTGCATTTTTCGAAGATTTTGAACATTCTAGGCTATTTTCGATGATTTTTAAAAATAGTCACGAACGTTTCAAAATCCTCGAAAATATAATTGAAAACTCGAACTCGAGGATTTTCAAACGTTTGAGGTTATTTTTGAAAATAGCCTCAAACTTTCGAAAATCATAGAAAATTCATTCCGTTTTGAGATTTTCGGATCTTTGGGATTTTCCCAAGATCCGGGAATCCGAAAACGGAATGAGACTAGTTAGTTTCAGCCATCTCTAGTCCTAACTAATCTAACTAGTCTAACCAAGCCTAGCCTAACAAACTATATAGCCTAACCATATGAAACGCCTTTTAACAATATCCATCACATCTTCAGTGAAAGAAAAATATTTAAAAAACATCTGCAGCAAAATATGTTTGGTAGAGCAATCTGGTCAAATCTGTAGTTCCGATCATTTCTGTAATTTAGGAAAATTCTAAAAGAGTAATTTAGTTAAATTTCTTGGTCAAAACCTTCCAATACCATGAAACAAAAGTAGAAATAGAGATTGATAGCACTTAATTCTAAAAAGGTTCTAAACAGTAAAAACTAATCTTACTATATTATATAACTTTTTCAATGCAAGAATATTAAGTTAAAATCCATTTTTATCTGGGGCCATCTTCTCTTTTCTTCAGCAAGAGGGCATCAATTGTATTGTGGGTCAGCACACAAATGGACAAATGGTACCTGCACACAAAGATGGGCTCTGCGCGCAAATATGGGCCCTGCGCACAAAAACGGGTACAGCAGGCAGAGATCCCAGGAGGTCCAAAAAGTGCAGCAATGGGAAAATCTGTGTGGGAGGTGGCATGATGGGGGATCTATTTATAAACATGTAGTGATGGCCCCCAGGTGACAACTGGAGTGACAATATATGTCCATTAGCTTTGTCCAGGGTTGATGTTAGTTACTGCATGTTCCCCTGCAATTCTGACACAGCAGGGGAACACAAGACTAAAATCAATGGCACTGAGGCACTTCCTGTACACATGCTACCCAGGGAATTATGGGCCAGTGGACAGTAAAATGCTTTTTCAATCTGGCAAGAAAAAGCTTGCCTTGGATTTTACCTATGGGGGCACTGAACTGGTTAAAGTTGTTTTTTTTCATTCACAGCAGCAAAAAATACAATTTGTCTTTCACAGGAATTTTCCACTGCTGCTAAGCCTCTCTTCACCCCGTGGGAGCACACTCCATAAACTTTAATGGGGCAGCAATCTGCCAGGGATTTCCAGAAAAGATAAGAAATGTTGGTTCTCCACCAACACTAAATAAGCTTAGAAACTAGATCAAATGATACAGGAAATGTTTCAGAAAATATACAGACAAGTTGTAAACAGGATAAATATTCTATGACTAATAAGGGTCATAGTCACCTTCTTGTCAATTATCAGTCTTATTTTGAAACAAAATTTGGGCAGAGATAAACTTTTATGTATTCTGAGTCAGAAGATGTAATTTTTGCAATAACCTGCCACTAGCAAGGTTAACTTAAATGATTTAAACAGACGGGTTACAGTAAGACTTCTTTACAGAGTTCAAGATGGGTCTTCATTAGCATTTATTTACACATAAAACCCTGGAGGACTCTGTTATTTAAGTATAATGATGTATATGAACAGCTTTAAAAAACATAAAAATCACTTCATATTTAGGAAGCAAAAAGCTGCAATTACATTTGAAAACAATGCAAAAGACAACAAAACACAGAGGAGATGTGTCACAGATGTCATGAAACTAGATTTCAGGAAATAATCTATACATGGGTGTTATGGAATGGACAGAGATTAAAGGGACTGTCTACCCCTATGAAAAAAATTGTATATTACGTATGACCCCCCTAAACCTAGAGTTTGTTTATGTTACGTTGTTCGTAATTCTGCTCCCAGCATGAGAAATCATACTTAGATGTTCGCCATCCACCGCTGCTTCATGTCTCTCCACTCCCTCTCCACTGTGGCTGCTGTGTTCTTTTTCTGTTCCCGAGCAGTCGCAGTGGAGGCTCGTACAGCAATGGCAGTCTGCGATTGGCCGTGACGTCACCGTCACAGCTGAGACTGACTGCCTCACCCGGAAGTTGGGTGCAAAGAGTAGAGCCGTGGCAGTGAATCTCGGAGCTTGTAAGCTGTTGCTGGAAGCAGATTTAAAGAGTCTAACCAAAACTAACTCTAGTTTTAGGGATGTCCTGCATAACATACTATTTTTTTCCAGAGGGGTGGACATTCTCTTTAATCAATATAGTGGGTTTGGGTAACAAAAAAAAATGTAAATGAAACCAGAGAGCTTCTTAAAAGGCAACTGTGGTCTCAAAACAAGTTAGGGTTAATGAAAGCCTGCAGTATTTCCTTTAAAAATGAACCGACGATCACATCCCTGGCTGGAGCCTGTGAGACATTACATTGGGGTGAATGTTCAAACTTCCAGTAGGTTGAGTGACATCACCTGACCTCTGCTCCACCCAGAGAAGCATGCTCAGTTAAGACTTAATGCTGGGCAAATCAGGAAGTACCTGGGGGGGGAAATTGACAGTTGAGAAGAGGAGCCTATTAATCCTGGCAGAGGCTAGTCACATGACTACAAGCTGGTCACATGGCTGAAAACAGGAAGTGTTCAAGCAGGAAGTAATATTGCTGAACCTTTTCAGTAATAACTTCTCACAGATTTTATCTAGAGATGTGATTTAGCTTTTATTTTGAAGGTATGACGGAAGGCTTTTTATATAATTCTTACTAGTTTAAAAAAATTCGAGACCATAGTTACCTTTTAAGGTGATAATGTAGTGTATCACACTCCACTTGTGAATGCAGATCTGGGTGCATAAAACCAAGATGTGTGCTCAAATGGCTGCACTCAAAAGAAACCCCCAAACATTGTGATGTGCTCAACAATATAGATAAACAAAGGTAAGCAAGTAAATTATTAATTGCACCGTATATGTCGTATCGCTGGCTACCAACACTACTGCATATTTTCACTAACATTAGATCCTATATTTGATTGCTGGGATCACAGCTCTGTTTCTTTGTTTTAAGAAGTACAGGGTCAAATTGCATGAAGGAAAGTAATTTTTCATTCCTAATAGTATACAGTATTTTCTTTTTATCACAATTATGACATATTATAGATCTAGTTAAATGTATTTAGCCAATAAACACATACCAGCTCATTTACCCAGAGGCGTTGAGCCATTATTTGGAGTTAAAATCGCGCTAGTTGTTTTTCTATCTGTTAGCGTGACCTAGCATGACTTTAACTCCATATTAGCGCTGAATGAGCGGGATACGCAAAAAACACCCGCACATCTGGTGCTTGTGATTTAATATTGCATTTGCTCCATTTTCTGAAAGATTTCAACGCTGGCAAATAGTTGGCATTTAAATCTCGCTGAAATGCGATATTGCAAGAGGGCGATTTACCCGGAGCGATGGCGGCTCTGGGTAAATCTCCCCCACAGTTGAAAATGCCTGTACAGCCAGTATCCATGTTTGTTAGCACAGATGACTTTTTGGAATAGTTTTTATGTATTTTTGTTATACAGAAGACATTCACATGCTTACTAGCAGACATCCCACCCTGCAAAAACAAATTTCCGTAGTTTATTTACTGACACAAAACCAAAAAATGACAGAGCTTATCTTTCGACAAGGACAGACAGATTCACATAAACTGAGGCATGTAACTATTAGAGGATTGTTTCTGTCACTTGCTCTCCTTCAATAAACTTTTCAAATGTTATACTCTTCTCTCTCTAATTAAAAAAAAACTGATTCCAGGGAGATTGAACATGATTTCATGGATCTGCTATTAATATCAGGGAGACTCATCAAACTTTAGGAAAAGGTTGGATGTGTAACGCACCAGTAAAATCTTCACAGCTGTCTTCACCTTTAATAAGGTAACAAGCCCCCAGACAGCACCTAGAAGAGCACGGTTGCCTCCAGGAATCTGAACTGAGGCTGGGAAAGCCTGGTGCAACACAAGAGTCTGGGAACTGAAAAAACAGACATACAACAGATGATAAAAATAGAAGGAGGAACAGAAGTGAGAAGCGGAGACTAAGGGGCATATTTATAAAGGATTGTCTTTTTCGCCAAATAATTAGCACAGCACATCGCAGCGAAAATAGCACCATTTGGGGCTTTGTTTCGCCTTATTTATAAAAAAGCGAAAAAAAACACACTTCGCAGCTGAAAAAGGCGAACGGGCGCGATAAAGAGCGAAAAGTATTGCAGAGAAAACTTAACGCATCTAAGAAGACTGCATTGGGAAAACCATTCGAAACCAGAAAAGCCCACTAGAAAACCAAGAAGTCAGCCATGTCTTATTTAGTCAATCTTCTTAGAAATTCTCAATTGGAATACAATTTTCTTTTGCACTGCACATTCGCCTTTCTAATGCGCGATCGCTTTTCCAAGGCATATTCCATTTTAATGCGCGGTCGCCTTTCTAATGTGCGTTCGCCCTTCTAATGCGCGTTCGCTTTTCCAAGGCATATTACATTCTAATGCGCGATCGCCTTTCTAATGTCGCTTTTCCAAGGCATATTGCATTCTAATGCGCGATCGCCCTTCTAATTCGCGTTCGCTTTTTCAAGACATATTACCCATTAGAATGCCTTTTTGCTCAAACAATGACTTTTCACCACCTTCAGGGTCGCGCTAATCTTTCGCTCTTTTTAACGCAAAAACCACCTTTCGCTCTTTTATAAATCGCGTTATGCCTTTTCGCTCCCTTTTCGCTAAAATTACCATTGCGAAGTAAGGCGAAAAGGGTTTTAGCGATAGCTCGCGGAAACGGTTTCGCCATTCGTTAACGCTACCTTTATAAATAGCGTTAACTGTCTTTTTGGCGAAAACCCATGCGAAAAGCGAATGCGAAAACATTTCGCTACTTTTCGCTCTTTTATAAATATGCCCCTTAGTCAGAAATCAAGAGACTGGCCAGATTATAAATGTCGGGCTGGCCAAACAGGTACAAAGGGTCAGTCAAGAGTGTAGTCAGAACTAGCCAGGTATCAAGTTCAAACAGTACTGGTGCAGTACAGAGGGACCGCATCAGGCAATTCAAATACATAGCAAACGTCATCCAGGCAGCAAACAAATATTGGATCAACAGACAGGTAAGAGAACACCACAAGCAGAATAGCAAGCTAAATGCTATAACGGACAAAGAGCAATGTCTAGGAAGATTTTATATAGGAAGGATTACCAATCAGGCAGGAGAAAGCAGAAAGGAAGCAAGTGATTGGTTAAATCAGTATTTTTAAATAATAAATCGCCCTTTAAGGCAGCAGCAGCACCTGGCTGCAAAGAGCATAAGAGCAGGAGAAGGTGCAAGATTGCGAAGAGCCGAAAGAAGCTGAAGATTGCTAAGAAGACCCGGGAGAGAAGGTAAGGAACTTACCCAAGCGCTTGCTCCTCTGCCGCATCGTCTGACAGGTCCCGACAGACTGTACTCGGGACTGGTCAGACTACAATGCGGAGGAGCAAGCGATCGGGTAAGTTCCTTACCTTCTCTCCCACCTCCTGCAGTTTTATTGAAGAACAGGAGGTAAAGGAGCTGTGTCTTACCTCCCGTTCTTCAATAAAACTGAATAGCAAAATTTTTTTCTAAGCAATGGAGATACCCTTTAAAGAAAATATCACCTATCATAAAAGAATATATCATACAAATGAGCTGCATAATGTAATTGATGCACACACCTGTGTTAAAAGAAATTCAGTACCGTGTCTAAAAACAAATGTCTTGCTGTTCTAGAGAGCCCATATTACTGTTAAATTTACTGTTGGTATATTGAAGATTAATAATAAAATCACAGGTGTAGCAATGCAATCAGCTAAGTTTGGCCCTTGGGACGTTTTATATTGTTCCATTAAGTGATCACATACACAAACTGCAACCAACCTACACTAATTATGCAGAACAACACCTGCTTGGACAGAGTCCTATATTTTATTGTAAAATGAAAGTTTTTTATTACTTATATTTTGTTCTGCGTAATGTACATTGTAAAAGTGTGTTATTGAGTGTTATGTACACAAAGGAAATAGTTTTATTATTGCAATATTGCAAAACAGAAACATACACACACGTAGACAATTGGAAAGCAGTAAATGGTATAAAATCAGTTTTTTGATATAAGGACCCATACATACTCAAACACATGTGCAATTTCACCTTGTTTTCTTAAAAGAAAAAGAGAAATCTTTCTGCCCTTGGCCATCAATGGTTGCAACACATTAGTGTGATGAATGGCTTTAATTTCAATAAGTTTATTCAGACACAAAATAATTTATTTCTCATTTATAATACTCAACAGGAAAAAGAAAAAAGGAAGTGGAAAAAATCTAGCCAGCATGCATCTGTTAACTTACAAACTCTTTCTAAACAGATGATCAAATCTAATTAGTAAAGAGCATGAAATGAATTATGGGTTAGAAATGCTTGAAACTGTGAAACTGTATGCGCACATTTTAAAATATTGGCTATATCAGACATTTATAGCTATGTACATTATTCATAATCAGAAACTGAAAGATTATATGTTAAAAACTATTAGTCTTTGATGTAAAAATGTTTTTTAAAGGGCATCAATAGTGATATTTATACATTGCTCCAATTCAGACATAAAAAAGTAAGTGTATGCTTCCTTATTCCCACCTTCCTCTGTGGCTTCATGTTAGCACGCAGTCTGATTTACTGCAGAGCTCCCCACTCACCCATCACTCTCTGGTCATTCCCCTATTCATATAATCCTTCTGTGAACCAAGCCGCTCATGCACATTAATCCTCCTACACGTCACTCTAACCTTTGTAAAGAAGAAAAAAGAAAAAAAAAAAAAACTCTGTATTTAAGCCTGTAGAGAGCAAATGTCTCTGTTGTTCTGAGCACACTTGCTATATAAGGAGTGGAAGGGAGGTGAGTTAGGAGAGACCCAAGAAAAAACCAAAAATGTTTACTTCTTTGTGGTTTAAATGAAATTATTTCAATGATTGTAATGTATTATGGGACATGTGAAGCCCCCTTTGGTGCATTAAATATTTTAAACCAGGATACCTTAAACCCCATATTCAAAAAAGATGGAGAACTTCTACCTGCTCTCTGGCACCAGTTCTCTTCTTGAGTGTTTCACAATTCAAGGCTGTGTGGCATCATGGTCAATAACTAATGGCTGCATCCATGGGTCTCTATCTTTGCATAAGCTCATAATGATGCAGAGGAAGCATGAACTTGGGAGCTGGAGAGCAAGAAGAGCTTCTCCTGGGGCAGGAAGGTAAAATTGATTATTCCTATTTCCCAAAATCATTTCTTTAACGAGTGCCGGCATGTACAGTATATATCTGCCAGGTTAATTTCCTGGACTTAACTGTATTAAAGTGCTGCCTCAAGTATAGTATAGTATTTGAGTTTGAATAAAGACATGTCCATCCAGTCCAACCCATCTAGCAATATAATTTCCTGCCTAATTTCCTCATTTCCTGCCTAACTGTTGATCCAGAGGAAGGCAAAAAAAACCCACCAATTTTATGAAGGGGAAAAAAATTCCTTCCTGACTCCAAGTGTCGAAACTCATCCAGCTTTTTTTTTAAACTGACCAATGAACCTGCCATAACAACATCCGCTGGAAGACAGTTCCATAGCTTTACCGTTCTCACAGTGAAAACCCCTTTCCGAACTTGAAGCCTAAACCTTTTTACTTCAAGTCTTAAGGGGTGTCTTTGTGTCCTCTGACATGTTCTATTGGTGAACAATGCTCCAGATAGTTTATTGTATGGCCAGTTAATGTATTTATACACAGTAATCATATCCCCAAGCAAGTGCCTTTTCTCCAGCGTACATAATTGTAACTTTTCCAGTCTCTCTTCATATTCAAGAGAGATATTGAATATTATTAATTCAGTTGCCCTTCTCTGAACACTTTCCATTTCAAATATGTCCTTTTTGTACACAGGATTCCAAATTGCACTGCATATTCCAAATGAGGCATTACCAATGATTTGTAAAGAGGGAGAATAACATTTTCTTCCCTTGAATCCATACCTCTCTTTATACAAGACAATATCATGCTGGCTCTGGCTGTTGCCGCCTGGCACTCCTTGCTTCCTTTAAGTTTGTCATCCACCAAAACTCCAAGATCCCTTTCCAACAGGGATTCACTTAACACAGAGCCATTTATAGTATAAGCAGCACAAGGATTTTTAAGTCCAAAATGCATCACCTTACATTTATCAACATTGAATCTCATCTGCCACTTAGCAGCCCAATGTGACAATCTATCTAGATCCCCCTGCAACGATTGCACATCCTTTGAAGTTTTTAATGGTCGGCAAAGTTTTGTGTCATCAGCAAACACAGAAACCTTGCTGACAATACCCATTTCCAAATCATTAATAAATAGATTAAATAGAAGCGGACCCAATACAGAACCCTGTGGGAACCCCACTTAGCACTTTAGTCCATGATGATGAAGCCCCATTAACAACTACTCTCTGCATCCTATTCATTAACCAATTTTCTATCCATGTACAAATGTGACTCCCCAGACCAACAGTCCTTAGCTTATACATTAGTCGCCTATGGGGGACTGTATTACAAGCCGTTGCAAAATCCAAGTAAACTACATCTACTGCTATGCCAGAGTCTACATTTCTACTTACTTCCTCATAAAAGCCAAGCACGTTAGTTTGACAAAATCTATTCCTCCTAAATCCATGCTGGTAACTACTTATAATGTAAGTCCTTAAAAAACATAGTCTAGAACATGTTCCCTTATTAAACTTTCCAGTATCTTCCCCTCTGTAATTACAGGTACTTTTAATTTAAACTTTTTAAAAATGTATATGCATTATAGTTCTCCTTTAATCAATACATCTAACCACATTTCATGCTTACACTCTACTAAAAGTGCACCTATGTTAATATAGAGAAGAAAACCTTATATTAACTAAATATATATGTATTTATGACGGCATCAAGCTGCAACATGAAGGGCACGCCTCCCTACAGAGAAACCACGAGGTTATCAGTTTGGGCCAATACAGAGTCCATAAACCTGTTACAGGTACTTAAAGGGTGGACCCGAAGACCGTTACGTTTAACATCTGGAGGCCAATCATTGGTAATAGGCAATTTGAGAAGACTTTTTGATTAAGGAGGAACCCACAAAAGTTGAGAGCACTAAAAGCAAAGTGCCGCCATTCCAAAGAAGAGAGCCGCAGCATAACAAAGATAGAGTGTATTACATCAGTAGCCCCTTATACTAACACCCTCCAGAGATTGGTTATTTTGTTCATTTAACAGCACGATCATCACTTTGTTGCCATTATTGATTGACAGGTGGTATTATTGCATCCAGTTTTCTACATACTATTGATGCACACAATCTTTTTTATAGAGTTCTATTTAGGATTATTTACACTGGATTGAAGTTTTTATCAGGCTAACCCCCCATTTAGCTAAACACATTTTCAACAAAATTGGCAGACCAGTCCAACTTAGTGTGGCATGTGGCGTAACATCCCACCAACACTTATAGACAATTAGTGTGGTAATTAGCGATAGGATCCAGGTCCGTGTGTCGGACCTGGATTCGACACGGAACCACTCATTTCTGAAATCCAAATGATCTGTCCGGATCATCTGTATTTCGGGACTTCGGAGTGCAGTAAGATCAGAAACTCGAAAATAGTCTCGGATCGTATTTTTGAGGATTATCGAACTTCCGAGGCTATTTTCGAAATCGAAACTAGCCTCGATAATTTTTGAAAATTGTCGAAACTAGCCTCGACTGTTCGAATCTTCGAAAATATGATCGCCATCTCTAGTGGTAATGAGCAGCCAGTGGGGACTTACCAGGGGTTGTGTGGCTCTGGGTAAATCCTGGAAAACATTATAGCTCTGCAGGCTGTGCATTGCAGTGAGGTTATCCACGGCAGCTGATCTAGCCATGTTATCCCAATAATAGGGAATAGCTCTAGAGAGAGCTACATTTTGAACCACTGCCATTTAAATTACCCAGAAACTGCCTATACACTAACAAGTTAGCCTTCATCTTCTGCTTCAAGTAATGGGATTCTGCCCATTGGTATCTCCCTACATGTAAAAACCAAACTACCCAGTAGTTTACTTTCTTCAATACTAGGGCATCATCTACTTTCTGATGCAGCCTCAAAACCTCATCTGTCAGTAAATTCATGTGCAACAGTGGCAGATTAAATTCCCAGAGGTACACCAAATATCTTAAGAACAGAAAACAACACTTCCAGCAAAATACTCAGGGGAGATATAATATTGCTTATCTGCAATGCCGGTTTGCAGCATTTTTTATGTCCTCAGGCAATAGACATTAACAGGGAGATGTAATAAAATTTATTTTTGTTAAAAATGGTGCTAATGTTGCCCCAACCAATCAGATGTTATTAGTGTCAAAATTTCATCAGTAGTTTAAATTAACAACATTTTGATGACAGAACTGGAGGTTCGGCCTAAAAACCAGTATATATCCCAACATAGGAACTTCCAACTTTTATAAGATATCCTTGCACACCAACATCAGGAGAGCAACAGGTTCCTTCAAATATTTAAGTAAGTAGGTTTTTGTTATGGAGTAGCTGTAGAGAGAATGGCAAGATGGCAGAAACTCTTTTAAAACAAAACAATGAAAACAAAAAAATTGTCAGTTATCCGCCCCCCCCAACCCTAACTAATATATTTTGCACTTTATTACCTGCATTACTAACCAGATATTTAAGCATAATTGTTTTCCCCATTCTGGCAGAGTAAGCTGGCACCTCCCCTCCATGCAGTCAATCAAGGCTATGACAACTGACATCACAGCCAATGATTGACTGCTGTTTCACCTGCTGCCTCCTTTGCACATGCTTTAGCTTATAAAAAGCTCATTGAGCAGAAGGAGGAGGCAGATACCTTTGCCAGAAAATAACAAATATTTTGATTAAATATCTGGTTATAAATGCATGTAATAAACTGATAAAAATAGCAGTTGGGGTTGCGGGCAGATAACTGACAAGTCACCAGTTTTTTGTTTTAAGCAAATAATGCTTACGTAATGAAACTATTATGATGATTATCATTACTAATATGCAGATGGATAATACAGTAATGTAAACATGTTAGTAATGCTAAAATGTATTCTGTTATGGCTTCCATAACCAATTGAATAATTAGACAGTAATAATGAGACTCTGTATTCTTTTAATCAAGGTCAGCCTCAGTATAATAATAGGATATGTTAACCTAATTCCCTGTTTACCATTCACCTGACCTTTGTCTGGGTTTTCTATCATACATCTGTGACTACACTTTCTAATGATTGTGTTTACAGTCTTGCATATCAATTAGGAAACCATTAAGGTAGTGACTTAAATAACTGCACTAGGCAAAGATAATAACTTTTTTTTCCTTTATAATGCAGAACACATCCAATAACACTTTGGAATTAGTTTATCCTTTTACATTTGACCCTACTCTACAGATCTCATAATCTATATGCCTATATAATAATCTATATATCCCGCCTCGTATAACATTTGTGGAAACCCATTTACTCACAAAGACAACAAGCAAACTCTTTGCATATGTAGCCAAGAGTGGAATTTTAACAGTATATGAATTACAACCAATGAACGTGCAAAAAACACATTGGGAACCAATGTCAAACAGGCTGACAATGATAGAAACTGGTAATGCAAAGGAAAAGTAAATTCACATGATACAGTATATATTTAGTAAGGTGTTTTTTTAAAACTGATATAAAGTTTTATTTAAAAATAGCTTATGTAATTACATCACCGTAACATAGGGATATTTTTAGAAGAAAGAAACTGAAAATAATATTCTGGTTGTTGCTTTATGCAATTATGCTAATGGGATCCATTGAAATATTCACCGTGCAAATATATTTTGGTAGTTTTTAATTAGACTGGCTATTTGAAAATTAGCACAATTTAATACATGTCAACTCATTGATTAATGTGAAATATATAAACTATAAGAAGATGACAGCATCCCAGCGAGATGGCAGAGATTTTTGCACTTGTACAAGGGTTTTTTAAGGGCTTGTACACGTATATATAAGTTTTCACCAATATTCTTGACTACATGGTGGGGCATGGTCATAATGACACAGAGTGTGGAGTTTTATCTGAAAACGAAATAGCAATATTGCTAAAAGATGTCAAATCATATCCAAAATCCTTTACAATTACCTAATTTTTAAAGCAAAGCCATAGATTCATAGAAGCCATTAATCTGCATCTTGCACTGACAAGATTTAACAAGATCAAAACATGGCATGTCTGCAGGTCAGATGATTGGCTCTATACCATAGATTATATTGCATGTTAATAAGCCAGCAGTTCTGGACACATGCATTAGCCATAGCACATAAAGAAGATGTTTTGCATACCTTCACAACTTACTCTGGGAATCATGGGAGTAAGGAATTTCTTCTTTTTTAGATTTTGTGGCCAATGCTATTCTTATAGAATAAAGTAGCAGTGGAACAGCACAACCTGTTAATGACTGAGACGTCAGATCCGATCCCTTACCTGATGATATATCACATATTGTTTGGGTAGTGCCTGGGAACGCACCTATTTTCCCTTTAGGCACTGTAACATAATTCTGGCTTTGTAAAAAATGCTTAACCCGAAATAACTCTAGTGTATTACACACAAACGTTTAAACCCCTAAAATACACACATCAATACATACATATAAGCATTTTTAGGTACAGACTAAAACAGTACAGAACTAATAGAAGGACTGTCACGTGACAACGGTTAATGCATACATAATTGAGCAAAAGTCCACATTCACTTGTGTTACCCCATATTCACTTATGTTACCTCTTACCCAATAAACTACAGGTTTGTACTTGTATCCTGGGAATCTTATTAAACAAGAGCTATACACCAAAATCCCCCTACCCAGGAGCGCTCCCCCTCAGGCATACAATTCTGCCCTTGGAGACGTTTCAACATCAGGATCAAATACTGTCCATATTATGACTAGTGCAGTCAAACATCACCACACTTCCACATCACGTGAACATCCCACTAGCGAATCGACACACATTTCATACCTTACGAAGGTACTACCCAAAACATATGTGATATATCAACAGGTAAGCAATTTAATCTGACGTCACATTAACTGGTTGTGCTGTTGCACTGCTGCTTCATTCTATTTACAATCACTCTAAGAGTCCGTATTTTATATTAAATCTTAATGCTATTCAGATAGCATGAGACTTCAAGATACCTCCTGTTATAAGAAGGCTCTGCACCATTTTTATGCTCTGTGGGGGCTTTTTGCTCCTTTTGGCCCACCTTTCCTTAAGCTTTATAGCTGCCTTGTCTATTTTTAAATACTGTGAGGAATACATGGAATAGATAGAATGCATAGAGCAGAAATAATCATTATGTTTAAAATGCTTAAAATCACATCTGCTAGATTTTATTTGAATAATAAGGCATAAAATTCTCCTACACATTTCCTGTGAATTATCAAAAAAAGGAGACTAAATTAATAAAAATTAGTTTTTCAATTAGACATGTTTTAACTAACAAAAATGACCTTACTTGTTTGATTATTATAAATTAACACCAACATATAATTTAAATATATTAGGGTATTACGTAAACACAATTTGCTATGTTTTGTTGTTGTTGAGTAGAATCATGATGTAGGAATTGAGCTGAAAGCACATGTTAATAGAACAAATTAATAGTTTATCCCTTGTGTATTCACTAACAGAAGGTAACATGTAGCTTACTTCTGGTCAAGTCTACAGAACAGCATTCCCACATGTTATAGACAATGTCACTTGTTTACCACTGGTTCATTGATTCAGGTTGACAAAGATTTTGAGAATTATTTAAAGAACATAAGCCATACATTTAAGCTTATATTTCATTGTACTAGTTCAACAACTAAAAGACAATATTTATTGTGAACTTACATGCATGATAAGTACCATTTTGTTAAATAAATCATATGGATATTAGATGAGAAGATAGGAACAGATGAAAGGAAAATATATATATTTTTTGGGGGGAAACAACTCTTTAAAGAATAAGGTTATATTTAATTTTAAAAAAGGTGAAGTAGGTCTCCTAAGTAAAAAAAAATCTTAGCACCCCCATTCAACAAAATATATATGTAATTATACACTACACAATGTTTAAAAATAAAATGAACATCAGGGTGGACAGTGACCTTTTGGAAGGGAAGGAAAACTTGGAGGCCAAAACCCTTCCTAAGCCACGCCTATTCAATACTTACTAGAGATAAAGAGATAGATAGATTTAAAAAAAACAAGAACAATGAACCTACACATTACCTCACAGGAGTTTAAGATCCTCCACACAGTGACCATTAACCCCCACATTTTCACAAGAGTAAAAGAAACCAACACAGTGACTGGTTGGAAAACAGTTTCGTTCCGTTTTCGGATTCCCAGATGTCGGGAAAATCTCAAAGATCTGAAAACTAATTTTTGATTATTATTGAATGTTCGTGGCTATTTTCTAAAATTATCGAATGTTCGATAATGATAGAAAATAGACTCTGAAGTCCCGAATATATAAAATATTCAAACATGATTGGTTAATGTGTGATCATATGATTGCAAGCATTGAAATCTTAACCAATCACAAATAGATTTGGTCCTTCTGCAAACCTCCGCGGAGCTCAGAAGTCATCGCAGCTGATGGCAGAAGAAAGAAGCCTGGCCACATAGGAGAAGCTGTCAGCTCATGTAGCCAAAAAGACAAGTACCAGTAAGTTAGGACCCAACCTTTATGTGGTGACTGGGCTTAAAATAATTTGGCCAACTTATTGAACTAATTGCTTTTATTTATCCGGGGTTTAGCTGGCTGTTTGTAGCAGAAACCTTATGGAGGTAGCGAATATGCAATTAGAATTGTTTGTGCACTAGAATTCTATTTTTTGTATGTATACTTTTGGTCTCTAGTTGCACTTTAATATGGATGTACAACAGCCCAATTTTCTATATATTGTGTGTTACATACTACTAATATTAAGTTAACACCAATATTTTTGATCTTTAAATACTACTACAGTGCCAAAACAGTGCCAACCACAATAACTAACATGGTTTAATTTTTATTTAAGTCCCATGGAACTAAACATTCAGAATAGAGCATATTAGTAATTATACTATTTTAAATTTCTCTTGATTTAACTTTTCTAAAAGGCAAACTCTACTATTTGCATTTATTTAAAAAGACAATAAAACCCACTGGAGTATTAATTAATTTATTCTAATAAAACAGTCTTTTTTGATAAATACGCACATTTCTGTATTAAAGCTAAGTATGAATTTTGTATGTTTGCTATTACTTTTGACCTGTAGACACTTTGATGTTGTCAATGTGACAGTGGGATTACTTTATGTTACAGTACTTGTCAGATTTTGCTGTGATAGAACTGACTGTCTGAAACTCCTGCTGTCCAATCTGTCAAGGGCTACAAGCATTTGTTGCCTATGTGCAGGTTAGGTATTTCTTGTTTCTAAACTTTCTTTTTCTAAAAATGGAGCATAAAGCAAAACGCTGATTAGAGTTTAACAAGAAGTCTAAATGTAACACTTAAGCTGAATGGGAATCAATTCAACTAGAAAACACCTAAATATATGTTTAAAAATGTGAAGGAACACTTATTCAAACTCTTTAACAAATGTATTAATTCTGCTTTTATTTTGTTTTATGATGGCAGCTACAGTACCAGCCCATTCTGTTTCAAACATGAACTGGTTTTAAATCCAATTTCAAATATTTATGATTAGTTCTATTTGTCCAAACACCTCTTATCTCCCCTGAAATAGCTGGTTCCTCCCGTATGAAAACTTGACATTTGTTTGACATAGATGTTTACAGTACATTTGCCTAACAAAAGAACAGGGATGAGGAATGAAGATGAAATGGTCAGTCATAAGAAACACTGTTTTATGGTGACAATCCCATAATATAGTTCCTAACTTTAATCATAGATAACATGTATAGATTTTTAAAATGATAGAGTAACCTTAAAATGTAGGTAAATGAATACATTGGCTGTCTCCGACTCGGACCCGGATCTGACACGGAACCACGGATTGTCTGGATTCCAGGACTTCAGAGCATATTTTCTAAATTCAACAGACGTTCGATAATTTTCGAAAATAACCCAAAATATTCGATAATCCTCTGAAATACGATCAGAAACTTGAAAGTAGTCTCGTATTTTCGAGTATTATAGAACGTTCAAGGCTATTTTCAAAGATTATAAAAATAGCTTCGAACATTTGATAATATTCGAAAATTCGTTCTGTTTTCGGATTTTCAGATCTTCGGGATTTTCCCGAGATCCGGGAATCCGTGAATGGAACGAAACTGGCAAGTTTTGGCCATCTCTATTGTTAACATATATTGAAAAAGTTAATGAGTACATTTGCATAGGAAGGTAAAATGAGCATCTGGATTATTCCTGTTCAATTTTCCATAAAATCGCTTAAGCTAAAATCTGTTATACATACTGTATAACAGTTTATATATTGTATACCAAAATCATACTTTAAGAAACAATCAAGTATTTAGTTGTATTATGAATGAATCGCTTTAAAAAAAAACCTCTTCTTTTTGCCTAAACACTATATTTCTGTCCGAATTTTTTCACATAGCCCAGGAATGAGTTCTTAAAACATATTGGGGTGGAGTAGTGACAGAAGTATTTCTGTCAGTACCTTTCTTATAAAAAATATCTCAACTTGTGTTTAAAAAAAATTAGGATATCAAGAAATTAATTTTCCAATCGGTCACACTAACATGAAAATTTGGATAGTATTGTTCAATGTGTTAACCATGTCCAACAGAGAATCCTTGGTCCCTCACCAAATCAAGAAAATATCATCTATGAATCTGCAATAAAGTAAAAGATGGTCACCATAATTATTCAATATGCCGTTTTTCAAAATTATACACAGCAAGTTAGCTGATTGTAGCAAATGTCTTTTACACAAATAGATTTTTTTCTAGGACTTATTTAATTATTTTGCCATTGCGAAATTGAATGCAAGTTGGCCCTCTGGGTTGTTCTATGCACTTTAATATCGTAATGCTTGCAAGGAAAGCTTGCCTACTTTCAAGCTGTCAAACAATTTGCTGAATATATGGTTTAGGGGTTCAAATACCCCTTCCATGTCAGGACTGGCATTTAATTTTAAAAACTGTGGTTCCTTGGATCATGGAAGAAACCAATGCACATTTTACTGGAGTACTAGTGAGCTTAATTTAAGGCAGATGATGCTTGATAAAGTGCCAAAGAAAAAGTTCTTATTTTTAGCAATGAAAAGATCTTGATCAGGTCGACCCAAGAACCTGTTATATTGCCGTGTTTGATGTTAATATATTTGTTAAGCACCCTGTTTGTTGTAAGTGTGTAAGGCTCTAAATATTTCTCTACTAGAGATTTAGCTGGAAAGCCAAGAGCTGCACCGCTGTGTATATATGTATAAATAATTCACAAAAATATCAGTGACACTGATCTGATCAATCATTTATAAAATTACAAAATAGAAGCCTAGTACACACCCAATTCAATTTGCTTACATGTTTATTCCCTCTATGATGCTGCTTTAAAAAGCCTGCCATTCTCTCTGGATAAATAAAAGCAATTAGTTCAATAACTTGGCCAAATCATTTTTAGCCCAGCCAAGGTTTGCCTTTTCAGCTGGGTCCTACTCTATCAGTTCTTGCCTTTTATGAGCTTAAAGTCCTTGCTGCACTGTGCACAGGGTAGCAATCATTTATTCAAACATAGGAAAGATAATATAGTGAATAATGTACCCCCTACTGTAAATTATAAGGATATTAGAAGTTACAGAGAAGTTCTGTGACTATATAAAAGCACGAGGCTGCAGTTCTGTGACTATATAAAAGCTCCTATTTTTGCATTGCTTTAGGTCTTGTCATACTGTAATTTAGGAAGAGAATCCCTTTGAATACTGCATCTCCTGCCATGTCCAATGGAGGTACCACTTACATTGTGAATGCTCCTATAAATAATGACAAGTAAACCATTTAAATTTTACCCCCACAGATAAAAATGATGGGTGCATCATATAGACCTGCTACTATCCAATAAAGATAGTAAGGAATGTGAATATAACTTTAAAACTATTCCACAATGTGTGTGATTGGTAAACAACATACAATGGCACAAGATTTGATTCTTTACAGCAGTCATTATAGACCAAATATCCCAATTTAAAATAGCTTTATCACATTGTAATTAGAGACAGATTCGGACGGAACCCCTCGGTTCATCCGAATCTGGACTTCGGAAGACATTTTCAATAATTTTCCAACATTCAAGGCTATTTTTTTATTATTGAAAATACGATCAGAGACCATTTTCACGTTTCTGATCGTATTTTCTGAAAATCGAATGTTCAAAGCTATTTTCGATAATTTTCGAAAATAGCCTCAAACATTCGAAAATCTTTGAAAATATGATGATCGGAAACTCCAAAATGGTCTCCGATCGTATTTTCGATAATTTTCGAATACTCAAGGCTATTTTTGAAAATTATTGAAAATAGCCCGTACTTTCGAAAATTATCGAAATTATCGTTTTTCCGAGAATTTGAAACCGGAACGAAACTAGTGAGTTTTGGCCATCTCTAATTGTAATCTACTGCAAGTGAAACTTATTATAAAACTTAGAGACCTTTAGAAAATGTGAGCGTTAACTCATTTGTATGTACAACCTTCTTTTCAATATTATTGTAATTTACATTATTTTAAAGTATTCAATGAGCCTTAAACCATACTTCTTTTTCTAAATGCAGTTATAAAAGTTGAATGTATAAGAATATGACAGAGCAAGAGTCACGTTTTCAAAAGAGTTTCATCAAATAATATTGTGGATTTGATCAAAGACATTCTTGACAATGTCTGGGCGTCATCTAACATAGATTTCTGTAGAATACATGGCATTCTGCAGTATTACTTTCTTATGCACTGATTTAGCATAGGCTTGAAAGAACTTGTCATGTTACATGCAAAACAGAGAGCTTTATAGATGCTCTTTCAACAATTTCACAAAATAATGTCACTTTTATGTGCAGCAGCAGCAGCAGCCGCAGCCTGATGGGCTGAACAATGATCAATGCAACTTTAACTGAAGGTCAGCAATCACAGAACAAAAATTTGTGTTTTTTAAAAACATTCTAAAATATGACGAACATTAAACCAACATGTCTTTAGCCTATTAACATGACAATCACATTTTCACATTTTCTTTAAAGTATGCAGAGCACAGAATAATCTACAAACAAAAATCCAGTGAAAGCTATTTAAATATATGTTAGCCATTTTGTACAGTATAGACCATTGATTCTCAAGCGGTGTGCCTCCAGGTGTATGAAAATTCTTAGCATTTTCGGACTTCCCTCTGTTGTTGAGAAAAGCTGGGAGTAAACTGAGGCACAGATAGAGTGTGGAGCATGTGCAGTGGAGATGATCTGTGCCCCACTATAGCCAATAGCATTTACCTAGTGATTTTGTTATAGTGAAAGTGAAACTGCTTTGCTATTGGAAGGTAAGCAGCACCGGGAGCTGTAATACCTGGGGGGCACATTATAATTGATATATTTAGGTACAGTGCTACATTGGGATTTAAGTAACACAGACAACAGCTAACTGCAGGATTTGGTTTATCTGTACAGGAAGAGCACAGAGAAACAGATAATGCTTATTCCCTTTCCTGATCTTAATGCTGAATTAATTAGCCATACAGTGACAGAGAAATAAGCTTTACTTATATAGAATGGATAGTTTCTATATGTTTTACTGACTAGCTGTGCCCCGCCCTCTTTAAAAAGTAAAACTCCCAGAGCTTAAAAACATGGAATAGGAAGGTCAGAAAAGAAAAAAACAGAGTTAAGATTGGTCGTAATTAATTCTAATTACTGTGTGATTAGTGTGATTTGCCCCAGTTTACATGTTCTTTAATTCAAGTCTAATTCAAAATGCCATATTCCCATTGTAAAGCTTCAAAAGCCTGACCTTCGCTATAGATAAGTGAAAGCAGTTAGTTTATATATTAGCCAAATTATTTTTATCAGTATAAGAAAATAGGGTACCTACTAACCACCTCACTGCCACACATATAGTCCAATAATATAGAAGATAAGGCTGTCTAGTCGTATCAGGTTGATTTCAACATAGGAGGAATCCCTTCTTTATTGGTGCAAAAATCCAAATAACACGCAATGTTTCCTTTATAAAGGCCACAGCGCCAAAACGTTGTGTGTAATTTTAATTTTTGCACCAATAAAGAAGGTATTCCCCCTATGTTGAAATCAACCTGATACGACTGGACAGCCTTATCTTCTATATTATTTCTATCCCAGCTATAATTTCAAGGTTTGCTTTTCTCAGCTGGGTACACATAATATAAGCCACTATCGCCCTGGGTAAATCTCCTGAACATGATTCAATATTGTGTTTGCGACTGAGTAACATCCTAAAGGATTCATTCACAGCGTGACTTTAATGGAAGCTTTTAGCTGGCATTAAAATCCAGCACTAAAAGTAGAGCAAACACGATATTACATCACTGGCGCCGGATGCTCTGGTGTCTTTTGCAAAACCCACGGTGCCAAAATGGAATTAAAGTTGCGCTAATCAATATTGAAATGGTTAAAGGGACTTTATCTTCAGAAAACTGTCCAGTTGCCCTGGGTAAATGATCTTGTAAGAATTTTTAAAAATTATGAAATTTTCCACTGAACTTTTAAAGACAGATTTATTTTTATTTTTACCCCCTTTTGTTGAGGTATGCAACTTCATGGTGGGGATGATTCCTCTTGTATAATAATTAGCACCTCTTTTTAAGAGATATTTATTTCCCAAGTCCCAGAGCCATGTACAGTAAATTACCATTGCTATTTAACCTTATTTTAATTCAAACTGTTTGTCCCCGTTGAATTTAATGGGTCAGATTTTGGCTTTTTGAACTTTTTGGAAAGTTTGAAAATCCAAAATTGTACTGGATTTTTTAGACGTTTGGCCATCTCTATTAAATACCGATACTGCTTCTTCATATCCTATGTTTATTAATATGTAAATACTAGTAAATGTGACAAGAAATCTCTTTTATGTGGTAAAACTTGATGATAAGCAGGTGTCCTTTAGTGACACTTTCAACTAGAACAGGAGGAATGGTAGCTCCGACCCGAGTTAGGGGGCCGGAGTGTCTGACCTGCAGCGCCGCTCCCGCAAGGATGCTGGGAGATGTAGTCCAGCGCTTAGCCCCGCCTCCTCCTGGGCTCTGTACTGGGTTCCTGTCGTGGCCGAGCACGTGACATCATTATGTCGTGGCGCCCTCGCGGATTGCCCGTGGCTGGTCTCGTGAGAGCCGGGAGAATGACGTGAACGGTGACGTCAGCGGTGACATCAGCGGGACTATAAAAGGGGCAGGACACAAGGTAGAAGGAGCCATTTTGTATAATTGCTACCAGGAGGAGAATTTCTCTTCCTGTTTCTGAGCAAGCAAACAAGACAGGCCTCCAGTGAGTTAGAAATTCGAGGCAGCTGAGGGTGGCTGATGCTGATCAGATGTTGGAGAGGGTAAGGGAGAGGATCAACATGGAGGGGGCAGGGTGGCTGCAGGGAATTTTGGAAAGGGGCCCGCCCCCAGACTAGATCTGCCAGCTGGATGGCTGGTAGGCCCGTATGCCAACCCATCGCCCCCGTCCATTTGAGTCCCAGTCCCCCACACTCCTACCGCAGACCACGGGGGGTGCGAGTAGTTAGAGCTAACACCCCTAGGTGCAGGGCAACAAATGAGGGCCTGTTAAAGACTTTTAACACGGTACACCCCTCGCAGCTCGCAAGAGGCGAGGTATGCCACCCCCAGTTGCCGGCTCTGAAGGAAGACCCCGACCCACTCATGGCTGCAACTCCAACTGCTAGCAGAGGGAAAGCCAGAGGCAGAGGCAGCCCTGCCTCCGGCCCGAATAGGTCCGCCCGCCCAGCTGTAGCAGCAGCAGTGGCAGGGGATACTGCCCAAGATGCCCAGCCAATAAGGCAGGAAGAGGGGTCTGACGAGGGCGATCAAGAGTTCGTGGACGATAGGTCCACTTTCCGGGGAATGACGCCGGCCCCAGTTAGAATGAGGGACTTTTCGGAGAGAAGGCGATCCAGGGAAAGGAGCCACCCTAGGAGAGAGGGAAGCAGCCGCAGACACGGGAGAAGGAGGAGCAGATATTCCTCCTCTTCCGACAGTAGCAAGGAGTCCTACAGATGCTGACGCAAGTAACAACGCTGAAGGGAGCATCACTCAAATCTGGCCAACGTCGCAGATCCCACTCTAGAGGCAGAAGGTCCAGGGCCTCTCAGTCTTCAAATTCTGGTAGGAGCAGGAGATCGTCACTGGCACCGGTCGATCGGGGCACCAGGAGGGTGTTGCCCACCGAGCGGGATGAAGCCAGTCCGCATCAGGTGACTTCACAGGGTCTCAAACGGGCGAGTACAAGTGCTGTACAGTCGTCTGGAGCCGGTGAGTACACTTGTGCTGGGGCTTGGGGCAATGCTGGGGGAGGAGATGGTGGGGAATTAGTGCAGGTCCTAAGGGCCCTAATGGGCAAAATAGAGACCATGCCAGCTGGGCTGTCAGCGAGCCCAGCCCCAGGGGGAGCGACAGCACTCCAGACTGGGCCTGAGGTTCCTTCAGTTGAGGCTCTGAAGGAATCCTATTTTTGCGGGGTTAGCCCACTAGGAGTACATCTGTCCGGGGACATAAAGGAGAAAATATGGAAGAATGATTTCATAGATATATGGTCCCTAATCTCTACAGACATGGTTACTGTAAACAAAGAGCTAGGGAAGACAGAAAAAGGGGAAAGGAAGCCCAAGGTGGCTAAAACGTTTGGGAATTGGCTACAAGCCTTCTGTGTGTTGGCCGGGGTTATCGGCCAAAAAGCACCTCAAAAATGCTCTGAACTTTTTGTGCATTTGGACATGATATTCGGAGCATATAAAACATATGGCAGGTCAGCATGGCGCCAATACAATGAGGAGTTTAGGAGGCGCCTGGCTGTTGGACCAGAGATGGGCTGGAACATCAAGGCCACTGATTCTTGGCTAAGAATCATGCTGGCTCAGAGGGCGCCTGCAGGGCCAAGTAAGAGCCAGTCGCCCATCCCTGTGAATAGCATTTTTCAGCCCTCCAGAGCATAAAGAACCGGCTCCTGCTGGCTGTTTAATGAGGACAACTGCAAGTTTGGGGACGCTTGTAGATTTAAGCATGAATGCTCCTTTTGCGGGGGAGGTGGCCACTCCACCGCCAAATGCTTCAAAAAGTCCCGCACAGCTCCAAGGCGGGCAGGGGGGAGTAGACACCAGTGAACGTGGGGGCAATGGAGCACTGGCTAGGAATGTACCCGGCGAGGGAAGAGGCAGAGCTCATCAGGGAGGGGTTTAAACAGTGTTTCATAATCCCCTTTGAGTTTTCTCATTTACCCAAGTTCGCCCAAAATTTAAAGTCGGTCAAGATATGCCGGAAGTTGCCAGGGAAAAGGATATGGCAGAAGTTAAACTAGGGCGCATAGCAGGTCCTTTTACCAAGCCCCCCTTTTACAATCTCAGGATTTCCCCTTTGGGTATAGTCCCTAAGAAGGAGAGTGGTAAATTCTGTTTAATCCACCACTTATCATACCTGAAGGGAAGCTCGGTAAACAATGGTATTTCTAAGGAAGAGTCTTCGGTTTCTTACATTTCATTCAACAGGGCAATTTATTTGGTAAGAAAGGCGGGGGTAGGGGCTTTGTTAGCTAAATCAGACATAGAAGTGGCCTTCCAACTGCTTCCGATTCACCCTGATTGTTTTCATTTATTGGGCTGTCAATTGGATGGCAGGTATTACTACGACATGTGCCTCCCTATGGGCTGTGCCATATCTTGTTCCCTATTTGAAATTGTCAGTTCATTCCTGGAAACAGGTTCCTTAAATGTTTTGCATTACCTTGACGACTTTCTGTTTGTTGGCCCAGCTAATTCTAATTATTGTTCCATTTTTGTTAAATTCTTTCCGTTTTCTGATGCACAAGTGTGGGGTGCCCCTATCCGAGGAAAAAAACGTGGGTCCAGTAACGATGCTGTCTTTTCTGGGTATCGAGATAGACACAGTTAAGATGGAGTTCAGGTTACCATCAGCTAAAATCCAGGGCATGCTAGATGCAATTTCAATGTTCCTACAGGTTAAAAAAGTTACACTGAAGCAGTTGCAATCAGTGCTGGGCTTGTTGAATTTTGCATGTAGGGTCATGCCAATGCGAAGGGTATTTTCTAGGAGATGATCGCTAGCCACCCAGGGGGTGCCTGTGGCTCACCATCATGTAAGAATAACTAGGGAGTTGCGTAGCGACCTACTGGTGTGGCATACCTTTTTAACTAATTACAATGGTAGGACTTGTTTTCAGGAGGAAGAAGAAACTAATACCGAATTACACGGACGCAGCAGGCTCCGTAGGTTTTGGGGCCATCCTGGGCTCCAATTGGTGCGCAGCAGGATGGCCCACCTCCTGGAAGGAAGGGGGTCATTGCAGAAACCTCACTCTCCTTGAACTCTTCCCCATTGTAGTGGCAATAGAACTCTGGGGCGAAAAAATTCAGAATAAAAAGATCAGATTCTGGACGGACAATGAGAGTGTGGTTTATGCGATCAACAACTTAATGAGTTCCTCCTTTCCAGTGCTAGCGCTGCTTAGGTACCTAGTTCTAAAATGTTTGGAATGAAATGTGTCCTTTATAGCTAAACATGTACCAGGTGATCTTAATTGTGTTGCCGATGCTCTATCTCGTTTCCAGTGGGAAGAATTTCACCCCCTGCACCCAGAGGCCAACCAGCAAGGTCAGAGATGCCCAGACTTCCTGTGGGCATTGATAGACAGCAGCTGATGCAGCTAGTACAATCTTCGGTCGGCCAGTCATGGTAAGGCTTGGTCGGAATGGTTGGAATTTGCGAAAGAAAGAGATATTAACACTAACTCTCATGATAGATTACGAACTCTCCTAGATTACCTAGAACACCTGAGCGCGACAGGTTCCTCGTGTTTGGTAGCTCAGCGAAGAATGGCAGGTTTGCCTTTCTTTTTCAGGTTGCTGGGATGGAGAGACATCTCCAAGGAATTTATTGTAAAATCTATCTTAAAAGGCTGGAAAAAAGAGCAAGTGGCCAATAGCGCCAAGCATCCGATTAATTTCAGTTTGCTGTTAAGGCTTATGGAAACGTTGCATGCTGTGTGCGACTCAGAGTATGAGGCTAAACTATTTGAAGCCAGTTTTACGCTGGCATTCTTTGGGGCCACGAGAGTGGGGGAGTTGGTTTCGGCCAGTTCAAAAAGGCCTGGGGGTCTATGATATATTCATCTCGCAAACATCAGTGAGGGTCAGGATAAAGAGATCTAAAACAGACCCCTTTGGTGAAGGAAGTTGGTTTTCTATATCCCCTCTAAAGTCCACTTGGTGCCCAGTCAAAGCAATAGCTAAGTTTGCGGACATTAGATCCCCTGCAGTGTCGTTCCTGGCACATCAGAATGGTCTCCCTTTGTCTCGTTATCAGTTTGAGGTGATATTACGCAAAGCATTAGGGTACTAGGGCCTCCAACCGAAAGAATTCGGAACGCACTCCTTTAGAATAGGAGCTGCAACAGAGGCCCATTCCTAAGGTTTCTCCGAGGATAGGGTGTGCAGGCTTGGAAGGTGGAGATCTAACTGCGTAGCGAGGTACATTCGCCCTGAACTGGTTATTAATTAATTGATTGTTTTATTCCAGGTGTTCAACAACCTTCGGTTTGGCTAGTGGGGCACTCTTACCTATTCTGGGCGGCGCAATGAACTGAAACACGACCCGGAGGAAGACACCTGGGATTCCAGACAGCCTCACTTTTTTGGAAAGGGATTAGGGGTTTAGTTTGGAGCCAGGTTCTGTTAGAGGTCGTGAATATTAGCAGAGTGGATCCAGGGCCCACGGTATTAGTGATCCACGCAGCTGGGAACGACCTTGTCAGACCTTTTATTCCTAATGAAGGCTGATCTGCAGCGATTTCGCCCTCTTTTTAGAGAATTAATTCTAGTGTGGTCAGAGGTCGTTCCCAGAGTGCATTGGCAAGGGGCTAAAGATCAAGGGGCAGTGGAGAAGGCCAGGAGGGTTCTCAACACCAGAATATCCAGATTCGTAAGATCCCAAGGGGGTGTAGTAATCAGGCAACGCCAGTTGGAGGGCGATAACAGTTCCCTGATGAGGCAAGATGGGGTACATCTGAATGATATCGGGCTCAATATCTTTCTAAATGGATTGCGAAATGGAATAGAACAGGCACTGTATTTGTTGAGTGGCGGATGGAGTTCCGTGTAGGCATACAGCAACTCCTGGTGGCGGGGGCATCCTTACAGAGGTTATGTTGGAGCCGTTACATGCCCTCTGGGAATCCAGAGGCTTGGCATTTAGCAATGGCTACGGCTAGTTGGGGTTTTACATCTAATTAATATGCAAGGATGCATAAAATATAATTTGGCTAATTAATTGATCACATGATGTTACAATGTGTCAATAAAGCTGTGGCCATTTATTTCACCCAAAAAGATTGTGTCTGCCTGTTCATTTCCATCCAAAATAGGTTTTACTGGTAAAAAGGGGTTAAGTCAGTTTTAGGCAACCAAGGTCTCAGCAGCAGGTCTTAGTTGGTAGGAGTGTGAGAATTACAGTTTGTGTATTTAAGGGAGAGATAGCTATTATTTTCAAAAATAAAATTTCCACAAAAGGCAATGTCATGTTTAACAAAAAGATTGAGAAGGTGTAATGTGTACCTATTTGACTTACTGTTTACAATATTCAAGCAACACGACCAAACAATTATACTATAACACATTTCAGATATGAATTTCTTTCAAAGGTGGGTTTTCGGAACACAGTAAAGTTTTAGCTTCAGAATTTGGTCTATAGTTTCAACCAATACATTTTTAGAAGTAGTTCGAAACTTAAAATTTTTATATTAAATATAATGCTGAAGCACTCACAAAGCCTGGCAAAAGCAGTTTTTTTTCATGCTGCCGCTCCTTATAGAAATGTTATTGTGAGGTAGAAAGTACCAATCCTACCTCCCTTCCCCATTTACTTTTCATTTTAAAGGGTATCTCCACTGTTAAAAGTCACCTGGGTTGTAAGGGTAGATATGTGTAAGGTGGAAATGTACCTGCAGTATCCTGTGTCTTTGAGCATTAGTGTAGAAGAAATCCAATGAGTTTCTCCCTGAACTCTGTGGATGGTGCAGCTCTGCCCACTTTCAATGACTGCTTGCTTGGGAAATATCCGACGCACGTGTACCTTTAGTGCATGCGCAGAACATGTGAGGATCCGTCGGGACTGCTGTCTGTGTGATCGGACTGGTTGGTCGTTTCTAAACACACACACACACGTTCACTGATTAATGGAGGAATAATAACACGGCCATCACAGCAGCTTGCTGAGTTCACTAATTAATGAAGGAGTAATCAGTTACTATCTTTTTCTGTCTCCCAATACACCCTCTCACATCTCCTTGTGTTTCTCTCCCACCCCCTCCCATACCAGATTGCCAGCATCCCCTATAAAAATGTTTTCACTTTTTCAACCACCACTCTCAGTGGAGTTAGACACAAAAAAGTTCCAACATGTATGCAATGGTGGAGGTGCACTATTTCCAACTTGTGGGTGCAGACACCTCGGGAACCAGCAATATCACAGAAATCAAGAAGCTGAGGGTCGCACTCCAAATAATAAGTTACAGTAGAGTGGAAAGAGGGTTTTACCTTTTCCTCCCCTGTCTCTCTCTGCATAATCAGCTGTAAAAATGAACTTAGAGATTTTTTTTACTGCAGCCAAGTGGGTGTGTCTGCTACTATGATGATGCACATTGAGTGACAGCACTCCCAGCACAGGGGAAGACACACCCCCAGGAGCTAGCACAACTTTCCCATGCTGCTGCAAACAAACGAAGGGGAATTCTGAAAAAAAAGGTTTAAAAGATTAACCCCCCCCCCCAAAAGATGCTTTTTCCTGAGTGGAGATACTCTTTAACGGTTTCTGAAAAAAACTTTACACACACTATAGTTCTCCTATAAGTAAAAGATAGAAAAGGGTAATTTACACTCTTAGGCTGGGTACACCCTGAGGAACTCTTCGTCCTTGCAGAGTGCTCGCTACGAGCAAGTGCTCGGCCGGGACAAATGTCCATCGGTTGTTGCAGATCCGGGCGCAGACGAATTAGTGAACGATCAACCGTGCGGTCCCATAGGGAACCGGACAATCAATCAGAATTTACCGCCACGTCTGATCGTTCGTTTGGCAGATCTGGACGAATGATTATGGTCGGTCGCGGCCAGCCGCCCCACACCAGCAGATATTTTTGGCCGACCGACCAAAAGTGCCGTGAATCGGACGGTCGTCTGAAAATATCGGCTGATGTGTACCCAGCCTTAGAATGAAGTGTTTACTGTTGGATGGTAGTGGGTAGTCAGGTAGCATTGTCCTTTGTAGTAGTAAAATCAAGGTTTAAGTAGATGTAGTGTCACACCATTGCCATTTTTGGGTGCAGTGTTCAAATAACCAGAAAATGGCATTCAGTATAATCACAAGGTTGGATACTGTGTTTAATGGCTATTACACGGTTAAGAGGAAAAAAGACAAAGAGATTAGTAGGTTTGTTTAATTAACCATTACAAAATATTTGATAAATTCTGCAATTTAAGAACAAGGATAATGTGCAAACAATATACAAATACATACTGTAGCTTTTTCAGATTCCAATGCAATAAATTACTATTAGTGAGCATACATATTCTTTGGAGGCATTACATTATTATTATTAATGACTTAGTCTTTTTTTTCACAATTTAATCAGTCTAATTTCTGTGCTGCATTTTTTAAGGTGTAAAACAAGATGCATGTTATTGTTGTAATGTACATTCAGCACAAGGCAGCAGTTAGCTACATATCTAAAGCAGGGTTCGGCAGTCACGATAAATTGCAGATGTCACTCTTTATCGTGACTATGTGTAGCACATTTTCTGAACGATCGTGATGCTGACCAATGTTCCCTGCCGGTCTCACTGTTGTTTGGGAAAGACCGCAAATTTCCCCTCAGCCGCGGGTGTCTCCCTGCAGACCCTGTCTGTCATCTTTCGAAGATCTGTACAATGTGTTACCAGCTTAAGAAAGTAAAGGGGATTTTCTGTTTTCATTTTATTTTGTTTCTTGTACTACTGACAGTTTCAGGTTACCATAGCTATATTACTGGTATATGGCCTTGATCATTTTAGTAATGCCTGTAATTGAGTGCTGATGAGTAGATCTACATTTTTAATCTATGTAATAAGCCCAGTGGCCATGCTCAAGGAAGGTTTCTAAAATGGGTACTGGCTCTCCTGCTTAAAGAAAGAATTAGGGGGTCATTCACCGAGTTTCTGTATTGCAAAAATAATTGCAAAAGCCATGTGTATAGCCATGAATATAAAATCTGTAATAAGGAGTGCAAGAAAGCAATTAAACTAGCTAAAATAGAAAATGAAATATAGATAGCAGAACAAATCAAGTTGAGCCCCAAAATGTTTTTTTTTAAATATATCAATAGTAAAAAGATGAGGACCAAGAATGTGGGACCATTAAATAATGGGGCTAAGATGGTTAAAAAATATGCCAAAAAGGCTAATGCGCTAAACCATTTACTATAGAGAATCCAAGTCCTTAAAGCAGGGACTGTAATAATATGAAGGGTATAAATGAGGAATATTCATTCTGGCTGATAGAGGTTATGGTACGGAAACAATTAGACAAAGTTAATATCAATAAAGCCCCATGACCAGATGGAATACATATTTGGTTCTTAAGAGAGCTTAGTCCAGTTTTATCTAGACCACTATTTCTTATCTTTCCAGATTGACTTTTATCAGGTGATGTGACGCTGGACTGGGAAAAAGCCAATGTAATACCAATATTCAAAATGTTACAGGATCATATCCTTGTCTCCAGAGCCGATCTTATTAGTAGTAGTGAGAATTGATTTATGAGAAATAGATTGTGCCAGACAAATTTACTAGGTTTTTATGAAGAAGTGAAACTTCGAATGATGTGCAATTGCTGCAAGCTGTCCTAGATAGATTATCAAAATGGGCAGCAGAATGGCAGATGAGTTGATCAATGTTGATAAATATAAAGTGATGTATTTAGGGTTTAACAATCCTTGTGCCACCTACACCATAAATAATGTTAAATGAATCTCTAATGGAAAAAGATTTGGGCTTTCAGGTAGATAACAGTCTTAGGGCTTGTTCACACTACATCAGTTTGTATCCGTTTTTCAAACGCAGGCGCGTTTAAAAAAAAATGGACAGACAGTAAAACCCCATAGGATTTTTATAATATAGTTCACACCTGCTGTGAATGCACTGCATGCAGCATGGAAACAAATATATGCAAAAAATGGATACAAACTGACAGAAACACATGCTGTGCGTTTCTGTCAGTTTCTAGTGTGAACGAGCCCTTAGCTGTAGCAAACAATGCCAGAAAGCAATGGCTAGAGCTAGAAATATATTGTCTTGTATAAAGAGGGGAATAGATTCAAGAGAAAAAAAATATTTTTCTCCCTCTTAACAAGGCGCTGATAAGGCCTCATTTGGAATTTGCGGTGCAGTTTTGGAATCCTATATACAAAAGGGACCAGGGGAGGACTGGGACCTTTTGGCCCGGGGGCAAATACAACAAAGAGGCCCTTTCATGGTAAATTGCAACAATTGCTACCACTTTGCTAAGGTCACACACTTTGTTTGTTGCACCCATTTTTAAGACCACTATTCCCATTTTACTATGTTGCCTGCATGATGTTGTTAAAGGGCACTCATAGTCCTAAAATCTTCCCCCTCTCCCTTACAAGTACTCAGATGAGGACCTGAATTGCTAAGTCCTAACCCCTGGGTACACTTTCTAACTTTCTAAGTTATACTTGCCCAAATTTTCCTTTGTTCCTAATAAATTGGAAGGCTATCACCTGCTAATGAATGGAAGAGTTGACTAACACCAGCTAATGAACTGGGGGGCAGGCAAATACGGAATAAGAAACTGGAGGGTTGACTAACACTGGCTAATGAACTGGAGGGCTGAAAACATTACTAATAAAATGGAGGGCTGGCTTACACTGGCTAACAATCTGAAGGGCTGACAATACTTGCTAATGAACTGGAGGGCTAATGACACTGGCTAATGAACTGAAGGTTTGACTGGTAAACTATCTGAAGGAGGATTTTCCTGTTCCTTGCCCATGTTAGAGCTAGAGGCGTGTGCTGTGCCTTTCAAGCACCTAACATAATAATAGCTTCTGTGGCAGCCCAAATTTTACATTGGAGACCAGCCTGAGGGGCATTTGCCCCTCAGCCTACTGGGCCAGTCCTCCCCTGAAAGGGGCATCTTGGAAATGGAAGCAGTTCAGAAAAGAGCAACTAAAATAATAAAGGAAATGCAGGGGCTTCAATATGCAGGCATAGGTCATATTAGAGGACATGTGGACATCCTTTAAGATTGGAAGAAAAGAAGTTTCATCTTCAGGTTAGGAAAGGTTTCTTTACAGTGAGAACGACAAAACTATGGAACTGTCTTCCAGCAGATGTGGTAATGGCAAATTCACTGAATAGCTTTAAAAGTGGGCTAGATAAGTTTCTAAAACTAAAAAATATTGAGAATTACTGGTATTGATACATATACTGCAGTTCTGACAGGCAGACATACGCTCTCACCTTGCATGAATACGCTGTTTATTCTATAAGTCATCTTTCAATAAAATTTGATTTGAGCACAACTTTGGAAGTGTACCTGTGGATTATTTGGGGGGGGGGGGGGGTATCCATGGTGGAAATGGGCTTGGTCACATGCAAACAGTTTTGCACCAGTTTTTGGCAGCATTGCACCAGTAGCACAGAATTGAGCAACATTTCCAATAGCAACAAAAATGTAACACCTGCTGGGGACCTGGTCTTATTGCTTCAAAGTGCAGCATAATAAAGTACAAACAAGCCCTATTCAATATCTGCCACAAAGCCTTTTGGTAAATACATTTTTCAGGAATAATCTAGCAATTAGGATTCTCAGTGAATCTCCTCCCCCCTGGGGAGTGAACCTAAAATGCTAGATCCTCACTACTAAGAATACAGTCATACATACATACCTTGGGTATATCAAATTGGTTCCCCGACTTCACTAACAGTTTCCGTCGGGGAATTTGGCACTGGAGTGGGTCCGCGGGTAAGTGTCTCCTCCTATCCTGTAAGATTTACTGAAGAATGGGAGGTAAGAGATAGTGCATTTACCTCCTGTTCTTCAGTAAATCAGATTGAAACCAACTTTTATTTTTCAACCATGTATATTGCAGTATTATCATCTGCTGTTTTATTGACAGTTAAAATCGACCTGTTATATACAGGTAAAATGTACAGAACATTTCATAAAAAGATCAGCAATTCAGCTGATTTAATTTAGTTATTTTTTTTTTTTTAGGTAATTTTCAGGTTTTTTTACTATACTTACCCTTTACATATGATTGCAGTTGGTGTATGTACCTGTGTCAGGTTGGAAGTTAAAAAAAAAAAACTTTTTTGATTATTGATCAAAATTTATTTTTGACTATAGTTATAGCACACTAATCAGGTGAATTCGCAACTATTTATTGTAACAATACATACAATGTTTCGGGGTGCCCTGTCCCTTCCTCAGGTATTAGATACCTGAGAAGGGACAGGGCGTCCTGAAACGTTGTATGTTACAATTCACCTGATTAGTGTGCTTTCCCATATCTTTCTTGTGCTAGAGAACTTTCTGGCCCTTGGATTGGAGGGTGAGGGGAACTGCACCTATCTACTTGTCTGGCATACAGCCAACAATGGTGTGCTGGAGTATTCCTTGGACAGTAGGTGTGTGTACCTGTCTCAGGTTGGTGGTTAAAAAAAACACATGTTTTTAATGATTGGTCAAAATTAGTTTTTTTGACTTTAGTTACGCTTTAAGTATGGCCATAGTAATAGATAAGTAAATCAGTAGGTGTGTGTACCTGGGTCTAGTTGAGGGGGTATGTCTTTTTTGTGTTTACAACCATAAAACTATCTTTTATTGAGGATATACCAAAATTAGTTTTTTTGACTTTATATACCTTTTTGTATGACTATATAACTAACTTTCATTGATGATTGATTAAAATAAGTTTTTTGACTATAGTTACCCTTTAAGTATGGCTTCCATGGGGATGGAAAGGTAGGTCAGTAGGTGGGTGTACCTGTGTCTGTGTGGGGGGTTGGGGGTATCACCATTTGTATTTATGACCATGAAACAAACTGTTTTGAAATATCCATATTTGAGGATTGTTACCATTATAATCTATGGGTGTCCCAAAATTCGCTGATAAAGCGGTAACACTTCCACAGATTCCTTAGCTAGGTAATAGCACACTTCTCCTATATGCGCCGCACGTCTGTACCGAATTTCACGTCTCTAGCTCAAAAACTGTGGGAGGAGATACAGTCCAAAAAGTAAAAGAATAAAATGGAAGAAGAAGAAATAGAATGAACAGGAATTTGGCTTTTTCAAGCCAAATTAATAAGATAAGCAGGTAGTTTTATCAAAAAAGCATTTGGTTCAGGTATAAAAAGTTCGCTCTGCAAAAATTGTCTTTCATGCAAGCAGTTTGATTGCTACCAATGATTCCATCTAATCAGAATTATTTCAAAGAACTGAAGTCCCTGCCTATACAGTTTATGTATAATTATCTAGGACACATACAGATTAACTAGTCTATGTAAGAATGAATTAACACAGGAACCACTAAAGGAAGCATTATTATATTGCGATTTTTAGCAATGTGAATTGGATTATAATATACTGCAATTATTATAGAATTAGTAATTAGTATAGAATACAATACCCTCTGCAGATTTTTTAATTGCTGATTGTTCATACTGAGATCAAAAATATATAAACCTGATGGTTTAACTGATGGAAATCCTAAAATACAGATGCATTTTTTTACTGTCTAGAATTGCTGGTCATGGATTACATTTACTGAACAATCTTTATTTAATCCCATGGTTTCCATGGTACATTCAAGCAGGAAGTGTTTTGGTACAAAGTGTACAAAGTACAAATCACAGAGAACCAGTCTCTCATAGATAACTATATAAATAACCATCTGGAAAAGACACAGTTATTTAAGTGGTCCATCTGGATGTTATACCTCTAAAATGATTGCTTCCTTGCATTTAATCAAATAGTATTACTCTTAAAGGCTAAAACAGTTATACTAAACAAGATGGGCTTTGGAATTTATTGTGAAGATCAAATGCAATTTCCCAAGTTTTTAAATATAAATATTAGTGTTAGATATTAGATCTAGTTACACTTTGCTTTATAGATGTCTGTTTTTTCCCACAGTGGAAGTTCTCGGGTATATTAAAGGGTATCTCCACTGAGGAAAAAGCATTTTTTTTGGTTTATTTTAAAGTACACCATCCCCCAACCCTCCCCCTACCTTTTTTTCCCTCCAGAATTCCCTTTTGTTTGATTGCAGCAGCATGGGAAAGTTGTGCAGGTTCCTGGGGGTGTGTCTTCCCCTGTGCTGAGAGTGCTGTCACTCAATGTGCATCATCATGGTAGCAGACACACCCACTTGGCTGCAGTAAGAAATCCTTTCCTCCCTGACACTCTAAGTTCATTTTTACAGCTGGTCATGCAGAGAGAGACAGGGGAGAAAAAGTTAAAACCCTCTTCCCACACTAATGTAAGTAGGGGGAACTTTGTTGTTTTTAATAAAGATTTTTTTTGTGTCTAACTCTGAGAGGGATGGTTGAAAAATTGATCAATGATTGATTTCATAGGGGATGCTGGGAATATGAGGCAATCTGGTATGGGAGGGTGTGGGAGAGAGAAAAAGATAGTACCTGATTACTCCATTAATTAGTGAAGTCAGCAAACTGCTGTGATGGTCATGTGATTATTCCTCCATTAATCAGTGAACTCAGTAGCTCGAAGTGTGTGTATGTGTGTCAGATCACACAGATAGCAGTCCCAACGGATCCTCTCACGTTCTGCGCATGCACTAAGTCACAAAAAGTGGGCGGACCTGCACCATCCACAGCGTTCTGGGGGAAACTCATTGGATTTCTTCTAAACTACTGCTCAAAGACAGGATACTGCAGGTACATATCCATCTTACACATATCTATCCTTACAACCCAGGTGACTTTTATCAGTGGAGATACCCTTTAATATACAAAGGTCTGCTCTTCCAATATGATTGCTCCATTTTTTTTAATTAAAGGGCATCTATACCGAAAAATAGGCTATTTTAAATTGACCATAACTGGAAAATATAATTCTTCCCAACCACCACTGTGTAATTTTTTTTATTAATCTGCCCCCTATTTCTTTAGTTATCCAATCTAACACTACTTATATACTTATAAGTCATTTTTTCAGTATAGTGTCATTTTAATACCTTAATAAAAAAGGGACATATTTATGAAGGTTAAAGGTTTTGTAATTACCAATATTTATTCATCCATTCGCAGTGCTATTTTCCAAACGTGACATAAAAGCCTGCCGCAGTCAATGTGGTAATACTGGGCAGTATCAAAATACTGGGCGGTATCAATATCTTTTGAGCATGGCAAATATTTTTGATGCTGTCAAATATTAACATACTGCTACTAGTGGTATTGTTAGACCGCAATAAAAGAATGTTATCTATAATTACCAATATTGATCCATTATAAACACAGCCCAAATGGAATTGTACACAGAAAAAATGACTTTGCCTCTAACTAAAATACCTACAGAAGTGGAGATCATAACAGAGATATCTGAGACCACTTGGAATGTATGCTATAGCTCACAACTATCACAAGGAAGTTTTTGACTTATGCAAATATATGAATTGTACATTGAAAAATTACTTTGTCTCATTTCAATCTATAAATGAATACATGTATGCAGCACTTACTCTGATGTGTTTGTTTTGCTGTGTGAATTCAATCCAGCACTTGATTTGCTCAAGCTCAGTCCCCTTGCCAGACTATCTGACTCTCTGTGAGGGCAAGCATGCTCAGTAATCCCAAATGAAGCAGCATTGGGAGAGAGACCTTTCCATCATACAGTTCACTTACCAACTGGTACTTCAAAACTATACATAAAAGAAGAGTTTATGATACTAAGGCACTTGATTGACAGCTAAAATGTAAGATGTTTCAGACTGGATATCTAAAGAAATAGGGGACAGATAAAAAAAAAATGGTACAGTGATAGTTAGAAAAGATTTTGTTTCCAGTAATGGTCAATTAAAAAAAAATAAAAATTTCCCAGTGAACATATACTTTAACTGGCAAATTTTCACTGCTAAATACCAGTCTACATTTAAACATTATTGGTTTACAATATGTATTTATGGTACCACTTTTTCTCAATATGGGACTTTTTTGTTTTTTTAATTGTATAGTGGGTAATGTTTTCTGACCTGTATCACATACAGCCTAATTCAAGCATAGCCGCAAAGGTAAAATATGGGGTTAAAGTATCACTAACCGATAAAATTTTTCTTCAATTTGCCCTTTAATTACAAATATTTTAGATGTCCCCATTTCTATTTCTTAAATGCAGCTGTAAGTATAAGGTATATGGATGGAAATAATCAGTTAACTCTGTTGCAGTAGATTGTTTTATTTCTTTTACTGTATGTTTGCCCTTATAAAACAGTGGTTATTACAGAACCGGATCTTCCTTGAGGACAATAAATTCAGGCTTATGCCTGAGATATAGAGGTAGAATGCATTTATCATAAATGCTCTTTGTTACTATAAAATCATCCTATTATCATCTGGGCAGAAATTACTTTAGAAAAAAGAAAACAACAAGTTCATATTTTCTAGCTTTAGTTCTTTAATATGTTCATGATAGTCACTACCACAAATAGCGAAAGATTGTGTTGCATTTCCTTTGATGCAGATAAAGCCTAGTTGTGTTTTTCTGGAAACCTCCAATCACAAATTCTCTATCTTTTTTTAATTAAAACACATGAAAATAATAAATGTTTATTGGCCAAATATATAGCAAGTTTAATAGGATAACTTATATAACCAATATGTCAAACCCCCCAACTGCCATGTACAATGCTGTTTTGACACCTTACCCTGGGCGTTCCTATAACATCTCTTAGCCACTATCCAATCACGCCCTTAACACCTGGCTGTGATATGCTAATTGGGACTTTCCAGGGTACATAATTGCCAACAAAAAGCCAGTCGGATGACTAGCGAAACGTCTTCAAGAACTTAAGCTTTAAACTTAAACTTTAAGTCAATTTGATCTAACTGAATACAACAGATATACCATGACCTGGATGAATGATAACCTTTACATGCACACTGTAGATTGAAGAAATGTTTAGCTTCAGGAGTTCATTTAATTCCATATAATATCTTTCATATTATATTATATCCTATAGACTCCAAAACAAAAGTTAATCTTTATTCCTTCCCTCTTGACCAGAGCTACTTTTAAGTGTTTAAACTGGATGTGGAACAAAAATGCAACTTTCAGAGAAAAACAAAAACTGCTTCTTATGGTGGTGGTGAGGCTGTTGGTGGTTGTGGTTGGGCCGCTGCCACTGGTGAAAGTGCTGGTGGCAGTGGCGAGTCCGGTGCCGGTGAGGCTGGGAGTAAAGGTGGTGAGTCTAAAACACTTTTGGATATTCAGTCAATATTTTGCATCTCTGGGTAAATTCCAAATGTCCACCCCTTTTTTAATTTTTTTCTGTAGTGTAGGGCTCCATCCCCCATCCCCAACCACTATAGTACTTTGTGTAAAACCCCCCCTGATCATAACTTAGCCTCTCTCCTCTGACATTCTGTCACGGCCCTCTGCTTGCATGAAACTGCAAGCAGGGGGCCGGACCAGCAGCCACGTCCGTGATTGGATGCAGCTTACAGCTGTACAGAACGCCGGGGAAAACAGGCAAAGTAAGTATAGATCGGGGGAGTTTTTAGACAAATTACTGTTGGGGTTGGGGGAGGGAGCCCTACACTACAAAAAAGGGGTTTTACACTAGGGGGAGGGAGAGCAAAATGGGAGGGAGAGGGAGGGAGAGTGAGGGCTGCACTGAGCATGTGCAAATTCTCCTGGAGGAGAAACAGGGGCAGAGTCCGATATTGACTTGGCCAGGCTCCTGGTGGTCAGTTTTCTGGACATTGGAGGGATATTACAGGAGAACCATTTGTAGCAGGGATGTAAGGTAAGGAATTTTATACACTACACAGTGGGGCTAGTAGTGGGTTAAAATATAGTTTTGGGGGTGAACATGCCCTTTAACTTGTGTGTGAGTTTTTAACACCAGCTGAGTGTTACTAAGCTGGCATTTTGCTTGTGGTGACTGAGTAGTTGTGTTCTGCTATTCCTGTGCAGCTGCCACAAAACAATACTTAATGGTGCACTTACCAGTATTGAATCACCAGTGAATATCCTGGAATGTGGTTAATATTTTTTCTAATGTTTTCAAACAAGATTAAAACTTATTTTTTTAAATCGGCATATACCAAGATACCTTTGCCACATGGCTTCGGCCTTTTTTGCTAAAAAAATGCTACTCTCTGGAATTGCTAAACTGCCCTTAACACAAGATAAACAATCTCTACCCAAGAAACCGATGTTGAAATTTAATACAGAATAACAAAAATGTCAAAAACAATAAATAATCATAGATTTATTACCATCACTTGTATCAATTGTGGAAAAGCTTAGTTTTGTGGGAGGGGTTTCTATAAAAAAAATTTAAAAAAAAAACTTTGGGCATTGGTACATGTTCTCTGTGTATTTTCCCAGGTCTCTCTCTGCAATTTGTACAACTTTAACATATATTGATATTAGACTATAAATGGAAATATGTTGATTTGGGAATTTCTGCTCTCATTGACTTTAATCAGGTTCGATTTGAATTTTCAAAATTTGAAACATTCCACAAGCTTAGCTAACTGGTTTCATTCATTTCAACTTACAGTATTAGAACATAAAGAAAATGCTATTTTCAATATTCAACAAAATGTTTCAGGAGAATACTGCATACAACCTTAGCTATACAGAGCAATGATTGTGTTGGCTGCACACAATGCATGGATATAATGTTATATTTAATTATATAAGAAAACAACATCCCTGCTATATTTATGGTGATTCTCCTATTCCACTCAATATCCTATGATTCAACAATGGTATTTCTTTTCTACGTGTGTCTGCAATTAAATTACAGTTAATGCACTTCTCTGTCTTCTTTATTCTCTCCAAGGCTCTTTTGTTTATAATTCCCCTTTCCACACTTTTCTGATTTACTAATACACCCATTTTCCATCTTCCTTTTTTCTTATGTGGCTTGCTTTATTCTTCTAAATCTCCCCACTGGAACTATAACATTCTTTAGAAGATATTGAATGTCGAAAGAATGAAAAAGTGAGTCCACAGACCTGTAGAACAACTTACTGAATGTTCCTTCTATATTCGAAAAGAATTCAAGTATAAAAAAACGTCACCCAGTAGTGACACTAGGGGGAGTGGCAACAGGAATATTTTTCCCTTACAAAAGAAGTAAATGTTGGAGTGCTTCCACCATCAGGCATGTGCTGGCATGTGGCAACCCATAATGAAATGCACTGCTTTTCGCTTGAGAAAATGTGGCCTAGCCCTTCTTTTTGTTGTGAACATCGTTTTTCTACTATTTTGCTCACATTGATGATATGTTTTGTATAAAGTCAGCTGAAGTCCTTCCTCCCCATCCAGGTCAACCCACAGCGACAGCGTGTGTTCTTTCGACCTTCTACCTCCCCTGCTGGATCAGGGTTCTTTTTTCATTATGCCCTTTGGACTTTCTGATGCTCCTGCAGTAATAATGCAGTGCTTATGATATCTTCAAATATCTCTTGGGATTGTTGTCATATTATACTTTACATTGTTTTCTTTTGTAAAAATTTAGGTGATTTTTTTTGACGTTCCACACTTGAAGATCTTATAAAAAATTTCCTGATATAATATACATCACCATATTGTTAAAATTAGCAAACGTTAATGACCCTGTTCGCGGCCTTGCACAACAGGGATCTAGGGTTAAAGTCATGCTAACCGATTTACGATTATTAACCCCAGCCGCCATAAGCTTTTTTAAAATTTTTTGTGGGTTACTACTTTTGCTGCCTGGACAGTTTATTTCTGCTTCAGATAATTATTGGGGGAATTTACCATTTTCTCAAACAAACCTACTTAGATAGCAGTGGGAATTGAACATATTTACTGTATGCTTTAAGTACAGAAGAAATTACATTAGATAGTGATTACCAAAGTTTGCCAGAGTAATAGTTAAAGTAAATAAAACCAGATATAAAAATCGTGGAAACAATATGAGAATATCAGGTAGGCTGCAATAAAGATGTTATTGGCTTATAGCTGATTTTATAAACTAATTTATAGCTTATGAACAACAGTAGGTGTAATATTGTAAGTAATAAAACCAACAGTATTAACTACTCTAGCAAAGAAAGTGTTTGATCACAAATATATGTAAATGTGTAAGTAAATTTAGACAGTTATCATTAAAAGTTTTCATTGGATATTCAAGCTCATTAAAAGTTTTCATTGGACACTTAAGCTTTATAATAAGGCTGTTTATAAAAAATGACTTGAAATCTAAACACTGATAACCAAGCAGTGTAAAAGTGTGAATGTTCTGATACTTAAGGACATATTTAAAAAGGTTTGTTAAATTTTTTGCCACCATTATCGCCGCTCTTTCACTAAATTTGGACTTATCGTAATTTATTAAGCGGCGAAAACCATAGGTGAAAAGTCGTTATCCCCACATTATCACCATACATCGCCACGGTAACTGATCAATCATTTATAAAATGGTAAAAAGTGTTTTATTGCGTTAAGTTCAGCCATTTAAAATCGCCAAGTCTGAGGTGGCAAATATGCACAGTGGACATTCATCTAGCCTGCCAATGAGTCCATGGAAGGTGTCAGTACACTGTAGAGTGTTTCTCAATATCAAAGTTCCCAGGGGGGTGTTAGCCTATTTTACTGTAATATGATCTGCGTTTTTTGATTTTCCTAAGATCGTTCTTTTACGGTTTCCGATTTTTTTTAATTACCATTAAGTCAAATGGAAAATATTTTTATAGGGGCATTATTTTCCCTTTTTTTCTTTTCAAAAGACTTAAAAGGCGAATTTTCATCAAAGGCAAAAACCATGTGGCAAAAGGTAGCACTAATAATGCCGAAAATGTGGAGAAAAGTTACGTTCAGTGTGTATTATGGATGGTAAATAAGTAATACTCCCTGGTGGTATTTCAAAGTAGTGTCAAATTAGTTAATACACACTGAACACCTACTGTATATATTAAAAAATCTTGGCTTATACTCGGATCACCGCAATTTATAGGGTAGAAGGAGAAGGAGACACATAGCAAAGGAGCAAATGTTGCAAATTTCTGTAGCTTACCGGTAAATTGCAGCATAGAAAGCAGTCAGGACCGGAGCAGGTAGGCGCGGACACTTGGGCGTGGGCACGTAAGCACGTGAGCTGCGTAGCTACGCCCCTCCTCTCACCACTGGAATGGAATAGAGGAGCAAGTAAGGAGCTCTGACTCTCCTGTCAGAGGTGCTGGTAAGAGCTACCAGTAGTTTTTTTAAGAGGGGCTTATAGGTATTTTTTCTTGTTGGCCTACTGTAATAAGTTTGTTGAACCTTGTCATTCCAGATGTTTAGAAACTTTAAATCCCAGCAACCAAAGCTGCCAAGGAATTGCGGGTTAGTTAATTTGGCTTATTATATTGGAACCAATAAGTTCTTCTACTACTGTATGGAAATACTGTTGTATGTTATGCATACAAAAAATAGAATTCTAGTGCACAAACAATTCTAATTGCATATTGGCTACCTCCATAAGGTTGCTGCTACAAACAGTCTGCTAAACCCTGGAAAAATAAAAGCAATTAGTTCAATAAGTTTTCCAAATTATTTTAAGCCCAGTCACCATGTCAAGGTTGCTTTCTTTAACTGGGTCCTAACCTACTGGTACTTGCCAATTTGGCTACATGAGCGTACAGTGTATCCTGTGTGGCCTGGATGCTTGAAGCTGAATTTTTGTATGTTATATTTTTGGTCTCTAGTTGCACTTTAATATGGATGTACAACAGACCAATTTTTCTATATATTGAAGGTTTGATCAAGCCTTCCGGGAAATTGTACTCCACCCAGAGTTAGGTCATGTGCTTGTTTGAGCAAAGTACTTTAAACTAGAGTGTCAGCTTCAAGCATCCACAGGAGAAGCTGTCAGCTCATGTAGCCAAAAAGGCAAGTACCAGTAGGTTAGGACCCAGTTAAAGAAAACAACCATGACGTGGTTTATAATCAGTGTTAAATTAAAAATGGCAAAAATAGCTCTGAAATTTCACCTTCTCCACTTCATAAATAGGCCTCTAAATTCAACATATACATTAGTGGGCTTTTACTAATGTTGTCAAAGTATGCTTGCAGCCCTGGTTTGGTAATGGCCGATGCTAGAGAGCAATTTCTCTTTTCACCGCAATACCAGACTTATCACAATGAATAAGGCGAAGTTGTCACATCAGTGATACCTACTGCCACACATCGCCGCAGCAATATCTTTTGCTGCAAAATGAGAAATTTTATAAATATGTCGAAAATAACGCTCTTTGCAATTGGGATGTCCTGCGATAGCTAAATGGCGAAAATAGCATTCATTTATAGACGTGCCCCTAAATGTAAAAACTATTCGCTTACTTATATATCTTTTATTGTGTACCAACCCAGTACCAGCATGGGAGAGGGAATTTCCCACCATGCAATTAACACATGCTCAGCTATTGGTGCTATGATCTAGCATAAAGATTAACACTAAAGATATTGCAGGTGCCTGTGCCGTTTCTACAAAAAAGTCTTCCATTTAATAAAAAACTTTCCCCAACTTCTTTTTAGTAATAATACCTAATGGCCTTGCCAAATCTTTATTTAGCAATACATACAGTAGTTTTCTGGCTACATAAGAAGGGTACTCTTATGTAGCCAGATAACTACTTATGTTCATGTCATTGAGCTTCAGCTAATCCTAACATGAGGATTTTTTTAATGCCTTAAAAGACCTGCAAAGCTAGAAAAATCAGCAATTTTATAATTATTTGTCTTTATAGGGATTGGAGAGACTTCTGGACAGATTTCATGTTACCATGGTAGCCTTTCTAGAAGTTACAGCAGCTCCTTTAGGGCTACCATGGTAACATGTAAAGTATCCATATGAGAGGGGAGCTCTATAGCCTTAAACTCTCACTTAATTACTTGATTCTTGCTATTCCCTCATGGTTTATAGATTTGCATGATGAAAATTCCCTACCAGTCTTTTACATTGACCACAATCTACAAACTTAAAAACAAACAATGCATGAATAAAACATGACACTGAATACAAAGCAGAACTTGAAATCCCCTGTAAACTAAAGGTCATGGAAATCCATGCAACTGTATTTGTATTGTATTATTAATGTTACACTGTGTTATTATTGGTATATGATTAATGTATTCAAAATAACTATAGTTGTTCAACTACATTTGAAAAGCTAAATAAAAAATATGCTAATTATGTTCTGGCATCCTGAAACAAGAACAAAACTGCAAACTCTAGTCATTATCAACTATACTTTGTCATATTGAGACTGCATTTCCCATATTACTAATGTCTAATGTGCTTTACAATATGTGAGCAATGAAAAATTTCAGTCCTGTCCATTTTTAAAACTGTCCATTTCTAAAACCAAACTTGGCCGTGATTCTATTTCTGGAACATTATTTCCTTTTATTGGTTTCAGAATAAAAACTAGACAGAACATATGTTTCTAGACACAGACTTTTAAATAAAGGAACTACATTTCTTGGATACAAAATCTTCTAAAAAAAAAAAAATGTTGGTTAACACCAGTAATTGGAAAAGCATATCGTTAAAAAGACAGATCACTTGTAAAGAAGACATTCAAGCTAAAAAAATGTTTTTTTCTGGTTTTAAGTAGAAATGGCCAAACTTCAGAAAGTTCGGTCCATTATCGAACTTCAGTAAAAGTTTTAATGTTCGAAAGTTCGAATTCGGACCCATTAAAGTCAATGGGGGAGTGATAGTTTGAAAAGTCCGGGTGATTTACAGATAAACGAACAATGATAACTTACTGTAAATGGCTGTGGCACCTGAGAAAGTTCGGGGGAACATGTCACTATCACCAAAACTTGTTGAATCCCTTCTTAAACACAAGTGGGAAATTGTTGGGTTTTGCGCAAGCTACATTCGAGGGTTACGGCCAATTCAAGGGTTACCGAACGATACATTTTAGGGTTAGCGCATGGCTCGTAAATTTCGAAATGATCAAAAAATACAGCTGTAAGTCCGTAAAAACAAACTAGTTCAAACCCTAATTAGTTCAAATAGTTTGAGTTCGGTTTTGTGTCCATCTCTAGTTTTAAGCCCACAAAATGATAATTGAAACAATGTATCACTTGTCTTTCTACAGTAAGTTATTTCTAACCAGAGAACTGTGAATGTGAAGCAAAGCACTTTAGCCACTTCCAAAGCTGAGTACACACAATGGCATCCTTCACCTTGACCAACTGTACTGACCAGTCGCCATGGAAAGCAAAAGTAGCCGTGACCGACAGTTCACTGTGACTGAGCATGGAGTCCATTGAGGACTGCACGATCGGTCATGGTTTTTCGTTGCTTTGCATCACTTATTCATTTGATTTGGACAAATGAACTGTTGGATGTCTGCCATAGCCCTCCACAAATCCATGCAATTTTTCCAGCCCAAGAAAAAACATACATATAACTCCCAATAACTCGAAACAGATGGTACTTAAAGTGCAACTAAACCCTAAAAATACCCCCCATCTATAATTCTATAAAAGGTAGGAAAATGTATTTCTACCTCCTGTTCTGCTTTTGTTTAAAAACATTTAGCTTTACAGTGCTTGCAGATTTAAATGTCCCTGGCTGAGTTTAAAGAACATATTTGTTACAAATATTGTTAAGTGTCAGGAGTCAGACAGGGAAATGTCTTACCTGACACTAAATACGTGTAACAATATTTTTCTTTGAACTCTAATATCTCCAAGCACTCACCAACTAAACTTCTCATGCAAAGATTTTAGAGCATAGTGACCCTTAAAGAATTAATATAGATATGGTAATGCTCAAAGCCTTTGGTTATATTGAGAAAGAGTCACCTTGTTATAACAATCTTTAAGGCTTAGATATGACTTCACCTTTTCAAATCAGGAAATATGGTAATATCCCTGGACCCACCAGTATAGAAAAAGCTCTCTGTTCATTTACTGTAGTGCAGGCCAAATAAACAGTCAGTAAGGCAAGTTGCAGGGCACCAAGTATCAATAAGGCAATTAAAACATCAAGGACAGCTTATAAGAACTAATAGTCCAGAAATCAGACAATAAGATGTCTTCTGGTCATTATTGAGTCCATATATCTCCTAGATATTTCCTTTGGGTCCCTTGTGCCAGTTCTGGTCAATCCAGGCATTTATAAGGGTTACTTGGGCTTTCTGCTAGAAGCTTTATGTGTTCGGTTTCTTGACCTTCCAGGCAGGTTTTATTTGTTGCTACTCTTTAGTCGTGGATAATAAAGGTAGCCATGCACATGGGAAATACTCAACAAACAGGATTTGCAGACAGAAAATTTCCGTTGGTAACCTCTCTCCCTTTGCTTTTCAGTTGTTTGTTATTCTGGCAAATTCAAAATCAGATTCTGATGGGATCTGACGTGAATTCACAATCTAAGTCACATGTGTATGGATACCTTATGCCAATGTTGATTGGCTTATTGTTTAGTTTTTTATAATTGGGAATTCTATCTGTAGACCTACCCCCTTGGAAATGATATTCAGCTATCTGTGGAGGTGAGAGGGCTATTGATACTAACCCCTCCATCTGTTCAATCAAGGCAGCAAGGTGCAGGCTCCTTCACACTAGCGTTATGGTGGGATTACATGCAGTGAATCTAAAACAGTGTGCTCATAGGAGTGAACGGTACTGCAATGGAGACAACGTACTGCACGCATTAGTTTGCTGCGGTACCACATATCATGCCATTGATATCAAAGGACATACTATGTGAAAGTAGCCTAAAGTGGATACTAGTGGTAAGCAAGAAAGGCTAGTTTTTCTATCATAGGGAAAAAAGGTTTATTTCGAATTCCATTTAGTATCATTAGTTTAATTCTCACACTGTGAGAAAAATGAACATATATGCAAAATAAATAAATACAATAATAAATACAATAAATATATGAAAACCATAATAGTGACTGTTCCTCCACACAGAAATCAATGTCCTGTTCACTTGCATCCTTATCCATTCATTATTTTCAGCAGTTTGGTTAAAGGACAACTGCACTGTTAAAATGAACTTTTATAAAAATGAAAAGGTCCCGGGGACAGGATTAATCATTCTTACTTCCAAATCTATTTTTGATGCCAGCACATACTGTTTTCTTTTGCCAATAATAACTAGATTGTAAGCTCTACGGGACTGGGACCTCCTTACCTCTTGTAGCAAAGCTCTAGCACTTCTATTTATATAATTTATATATTTATGTACTGAACTATCTATTTGTTCCTCTTGTATGACTTTATTGTATTTTGTTACTGTACATCGCTGCATCCCAAAGTGGTGCTTTATAAATAAACTATACATACATATACACAATTTAGTGCCCTGGGCTTTACTGTAATAAATATAGTGCTGATGAACTGAGGAAGCCTGACAGAAGCAATATTGGGAGGTAGAAGTTACCATTCCTAACTACCTGTAAGATGAACTTTTTGTTTTAACAGAACTACAGAATCTAGTTCTCCTTTAAGTCTACCAAAAGATTTATGTTTTTTTGCATGTAAACCATACAGAAAATTCAAAACAGTGTACAGAATAAAGGGCATGTCCACCTTTAAAACAAACAAAAAAATCCCTCCACAAAAAAGCTGACCAATTGTCAATTATTTGTGCCTTTTTCTAACTGCTATATTTGCCACCTAATTGCATGCATTTCTAAACAGATATTTATTGTCCCCATTCTGTCCCTTTCTAACAGAGGTTGCCACCTTCTTCCCCTATTCAGTGAACTTTTAGGAACTTGAGCATGTGAAGAGGAGGCAGCAGGGGAGTAGTCAAACAATGACTGTGGTGTCAGCAGTCACAGCCTTGATTGACATGCAAGGAGGGAGGAACCAGCTTACTATTATTATCCTAAATTATTTTATTAGTAAGAAATATAATGTACTGAATATATCATTTGGAATGGGGGCAGATAACTGGCAAGTGGATGTTTTTTTAAGGGCCTTTAATATGAGTAGGCTTTTGTTCTATTAAGACAGTGTATCCTTATTGTATCTCTAATTAAGGCTTAGATGTTAGATTGACTTGTCCTTGTCAATTCAGGAAATACGGTAAGCTATCTTCACTAGTATTCCAGAATACTAGTCCATCCAGTACAGAAGACCCTCTCTGTTCATTGACTGTAGGTGCAGGCCACAAACTCAAAACACTTCCCACCTATAGTTTACAAGCACAGTGGATTTTCCAGCCAAGAACATGTGTATGAAGGGCCACAGTATGAAATAAATTAAGATCTGGGAGATCTACACAACCGGTGTCTTTACTATGTACTGTATGAATTGGATTTCTTATATTGCGCAGCATATTCCACAGTGCTTTGTTTCATGGAGAAATATTCTGAGGGAGGTCCCAGACCAAATACATTTATACAGAATTTAGTGTGTGTGGTTAAAAAGGATTTTTTGGGGGAACAAAATTAAAGGTTCGAAGTATATACAAAAATTTATGCAACACAACTATATGCAAAACTTTCACTTTTGCAAAGCAGAAACAAGATATGGTACACGGAGAGCACAAGTGGTCTGATATACATGGTAGATAAATATATATAGTTTGGAAATATCCTTAGGGATTTTTGAGCCTAGGAAGGTAATGATTGAAGGCTTTTAATTGTATGAGTTTAATTCTCATAGAATGAAATGGAGCCAAATATGGAGGGTAGTCACATACAATAAAACATAATCTGATAACGTATGCCTTTGGGAACCAACATCCCCACTGTATATGGACTGGAAAAAAGAGAGTTCAAAAGGGGTTCCTTTGTGGTGATGTAAAGAAAGGGTGATAAATGGAAACCCTATCTGGTTCCATTACGTATAATACATGGGGTCGTCAGGAAACCACCTATTTTAGTTTGAGTTCTCTTATTGGTTTTTAATACAATTAGGTCCAAAGCCTATCTGTTCTATAGGGAGTTTAAATACATTAAATAAATAATTAAAGGGAGTTCATACATTAGCGCTTACCAGTGACATTCTGGATCTTCTTCGCGACCGACATATGAACGCGAAATGAATGGCCCACATGGTGGGACCTCACAATCATATATCAGTCACAAAGAAGATCCGGAAAGGCAGTTCCTGCAGAATTGATTGAATGTTGCGGGTTCAGTAGGCAGGTAATTGCTAATGTATGGGCACCTTAAAACAGGTCAAATTTGGTCATCAGCCAAATCTCCAATCCACTAAGATTAAATCAACAATGTTTATTAGAATACACAGATCACATTAAAACAAGGTTTTCCAATTTCTGTAACTGAAAACCAAGTGTCAAAATAAGGTTTTGTTCTTATTTTACGAAAACTATTTTTGTGCTCGAATGTGCAATTTTTTTTGGAGAATATTCTGTCTATTTTAATTACTTACAAAGTCTTTTAAACCATGTTGGTGCTGAGAACCCTCAAAGAGAATTATTTATATAGTTCATTTTTCCTGCAAACTCATTTATTCCCACAGTACTATTTCAATCTCAACCTTTAATGGGTTTTATTCTTTTTTCTATTGAGAACTTTCTTTTATTTCCTATTCAGATTTACTCATTTGTTATGTTTTCTTTGTAGCATTGAGAACATTTTGCAGTATCTTTTAAAGATTGTTTTTCTTTGGTCTGCGGGAGTCAATACATTTCAACCTTATACTTCTGATTTTATTAAAAACTCCCCAAAATTATATCAACAGAACAGTAAAGCGTTGTTGACATTTCTTTCCCTGAAAGTAATAATAGAATGGCACTTACTGTAATAATAAAAAGTGGTCCCCTGCAACCTTTAGTTGCTCTCTATCCAACCACCCTAGCTCTGCAGTTATTGGTAATACAATAAGCGGAAAAATTACCCTGTCTAGCTGTGTGGAAAATTCACAAATGTCAAGAATCAGGATGGAGGCACTTGTAATTACAAATGTAGAACACAATCTGATTTCTATAAAAGATTCATACATTTAAGCCAAGCAATAACAAAGTCATTGACCTACCACTGCCTTATTAATATTTTCCTTGGAAAAGAAAAGTTTGTGAGGGGATATAGTTTTCCTTTACAAATATGTTAGATGGCACTGCAGTCAGTTGGCAGAGTTTTTGTCTCCTATAGGGGTGATAAAATAAATAAATTACGTGTCCCACCTTTATACTTAAGGAAATGTTATTTTAGCCTAAACAATGTAACTGATTATTAAAGGGTATGTCCACCCCTAATAAATTTTATTAGTATGTTATTATACTTATAAGCTCCACAATTCACTGCCGCGGTAAGGCCGTGATTCATGGTTGTGACAGTGACGTTACTGTGTCTCAATAAGGAGACATTATTAAGAATTCTAAAAAAAAAAGGGATAAAGAACGCCCAAAAAGTACATATTCTGCCAAAAACAATTAAATGACAGATAAAACAATTATATCATATCATGTATAGTTTAATACATGTCCGTATGTAGTAGATGTGGGCCTAGGCACTCCTTCAGGCAATGTGCCAGTATGCTTCAGGTGCTGCTTCCCTCCGTCCTCTACCTCAAGGACTTCCACGCTATAGCACAAGCAAACAAGGGTTGATGGAAGCGCACACCGTTTGTCAGAAAAATTCTGTTTTATTGCATCACACAAACACACAACGTTTCGGAGAACGCTATGTCTGCTTCATCAGGTGTAGGAGACATAGCGTTCTCCGAAACGTTGTGTGTTTGTGTGATGCAATAAAACAGAATTTTTCTGACAAACGGTGTGCGCTTCCATCAACCCTTGTTTGCTTGTGCTATAGTTTAATACATATCTAGTACATATATATCTAAGTGTTAAAAAGTCTCTACTATCAACCTCCACATATATGGTACAAATTTCCAGTGCAAAATATCATTAAAGTGCAATGAGTGTATGGTAAATGTCCTCTGGTCAATATATACAGGTCAATGTTATTACAGAAAACAGGGGAAAAAACCTACCAACCTGGAACCTCATCTAAGGGAAGATATAGGCATAGTTTGAGGTCTGCTGTGATATATAGGGATGTACTTTGGGTTCTAATAGTCCCTACGAAACTTTCGGAACTCCCGGATTTTTCGAAACTCGAATTTACTGAGTTTTCGATTTTTATCCAAAATTGGATAATTATCGAAATTGAAAGTAGATGATAATCGAAATCGAAAGTAGATGATTATCGAAATCGAAAGTAGATGATTTTGGTAACCCTCGAATGTATGTGCCGATTTCGCCAACCCTCGAATGTACAAGCTGATTTCGGTAACCCTCGTATTGTTGATATCTGTAACCCTCGAAAGTAATGTTCGATTTCGGTAACCCTCGAAAATAGCCCGCGAAACCTCGAAAACAGCCCGATTGTGAGGAAAGATAGATTTTAAATGAATTTTACTTATATTTACGGGTTCCTCAGACCATTCCCCAGGTCCCTGTGTTATTTACAGTAACCTACTATTACTATTTCACCCTTCAAATTGATAGAAACTTTCTAATTTTTTTCTCCCATAGACTTCTATGGGTCCGTTTTCGAATTTTAACTGTAAATTCGAAAATTCGAAAACGGGACGAACCTCATCAGTTTTGAACATCTCTAGTGATATATAAAACTTCACCTGTCTCTTAATAAGCAGAACTGTAAATTTAGCCTTTAACAGGTGCCCAAAGTGGAAAACTCACACTTAACAATGCAATCATGGCTCCACAGCAAAGATAGACCTGCTTTCCATCATCACAACACTGCAAAACTGATTTCGCAACTTATGCAGATGATGGTAGTCCTGTTACCTGGGCTTGTTACAGAACGGTCTCCAGATGGGGTAAACGTTAGGGAAGCATCTGGATCCTTTTGCTTGGTGTGTCTGGAATGGACGTCTCCACCTCCTCACGAACATTCTCCTTTGGTATTCCCTCCAATCCCTACAGAGATATAGATAGCAGACTTCTGTTCCTCTTAATCTTAACCTGTGAAGTGATTATTAGTTATATGGTGAAATTCAAAGTAAATAAATAACAATACTATTAAAAAGTATAAATATTAATGCTGACATATTAAAGTGCTATATGTGATATAAAGTGCAATGCATAAAACTTCATCAGGCATATTTTATTACCATAATCATTTACTTTCAACACATGTGGGATGAACCATGGTTACTAAATGGGAGGGGGAGGGAAGATTCCATAAAAACTTTTCTATATACAACACAATGCAGTGTGATGGTTTAAAACTCCCCTAGAAACTGAATTCTACACATTCATTTAAATCTTTTGGGTGGGTGGAATTTATGTCAAAAATATATAGCATATAGTTCTAGTCCAGAACTAAATATATATATACACTTTTACATACTTTGGGCCATTTCGATTTCGCAGGACATCGTAATGTCCAAAATCGCTATTTTCGCCATATTTATAAAACAGAACGTTTTCACAGCAAAAAGTATCGGGTGACATTCGGCGATACTAGTTCTGTTAAGCGGCGTTAACATCGCCATAGTAATTGCGTTAAGTCCACTTTAGCAACGAAAAGCTATATTTTAGGAAAACGCATTTCTATATCACACCAGTGCTGTAAAGAAGAAATTACTGACTATAAAAAGGGATTTTGGCACATAAATCACACATGTATTCTGTATGTATAACTAAGACCCCCCTATTTTAATTAAACATTACATTAAACATCGCCATTAGTGGTTTAATTGATATCGCCATTTCTTTGTCGATCGCCGATGGGATCACGGCGTTCTACCGATTTTCGATTTGTTCGCCCTGTGTCAGTGGCACTATAAATAGACACCGATTCACCATTTCGTTTCATCTTCTGCATCATGAATAATCTGTGGAAGACGGATTTGATGCAATATTTAGGGCACCACAATTACGATGATTTGCCACCCTACGTACAAAACAAGCAGCAAAAAAGTAGGCAAATTATGCGGGAACTTCAAAGGAGGCTATTGGGGAAATTTGGTCTGGAAAGGACAGTCCTCCCAGCTGTGGAGGGCCTGGTTGGACCTAAAAAGCAGAAGGCTGGAGTTTGTGAAAAAGATTTTGAGCGACCTTAAAGGCAAATACCCTATACATTTTTGATTTCCCTTAAAAAATATTTTTTTTTTTTGGTCTATTTTTTTTTTAATGTCATGTCCACCCCCAATCTCTAATTTGCCCCAGTGCAGTCATCTTGTCCCTGCTTCTTCCTTGTCCTCATTGAGTATGCTGGCATGCACCCTCCTACCCTACTGACCCCCTTATGCTTTATTAGAACAAACTAACACGGCGGTTGGGCTGGGGTAACTTCTTATGCTCGGGGATGAGGCAACCATAAGGGGATCAGGAGGGCTGGGGGAGGGCTTCCCTGTGCATGCCAGCATCCTCAATCAGGACAAGGAAGGAGCATGGGCTGGATGACTCACAGACAGCTCCTACTCTTGTTTTTATTCGACCAAACCAAGTTTGTGGCTGTGGTGGCCTACACTATGTTAAATCAGGATGGAGACACCCTTTAAAGGACACATACAACCTATTCTTTCCACACCTTATGTCTTTCTACTCTGTTTCATTTGCCGTGTTGTTTTCCCCCTGTCATTTGTCAATAGTAGATTGTAGTAACTAGTGATAAATGTTAAAATGTAAGCAATTAGCTTTTTTTTTTTCAACATTTTGAAAGTTAATACCCCAATGAAGATATAGCCATTGATAGATAGATTTTTGGGGTATAATAGAATTTTCTGGTTTGTATGTAAACCATGATGTGTTTTCCACAGTGTGTAATCTCCTCACAACTCACAGTCTATTTTTTTGGCTTTCTACATTTAGAAGATATAACTTCCATGCCACTACTGGCTCATTCCTCTTTCCCACAGGCCACGAGGGAAAGATCTCAAGGCAAGTATCCTATGCCTATTTGCGTTTGGTTTGTAACCTTAATTGTTCGGCAAGTTTAATCATTAGCAAAATAACATTCACTAAATAGTGAGCAAAATCTAACTTCATTTGTTTATGTTGGCCAAATCCAGTTGTTCATTGTTGTTCATTATATCTGTTATAAAATAAATGTTAACCATATTTGTTTCAGGAAATGTCTTCTACTTTTTCTCATTATGTTCTTTTTTTTAAACATGCAGAGGAGACATCTATGGCAGCAGCAGCAGAACTGGGTCCTGCACTGTGTGGCACACAACCTTTGCATTTTATTTACCACCCTGCCCATCAACCCCTACACTATGCCACACCACCCCTACACTATGCCATACCACCCATCCACTTTGTCATAACACCCCTACACTTTGCCTCCTCACCCCTACACTTTGCCACACCACCCCTACACTTTGCCACACCCCCCCTACACTTTGCCACACCACCCCTACACTCTCTCCATCTAACCCTATATTAGGTCCATGCCCACCTCCCACAATTCCCACATTGCCTACCCCCCACTATCATCTCCCCAGACCCATTTTTTGATGGATATTTGGGCACAAATGTTGGCAATTAACCATCAAATGAAAGTGTTAAATGAAATAATTGTGATGTATTTTAGTAATCAAATGCCCTAATAATTTTTATTTTGAATATGATTTTTTTTGGTTTTGATTTTGTTAAAGTTCTTTTTCCCCAGAGGATATGGGTATTTTTGGCTTTGTGTTTAATGAATAAACGTTTTGATTTTGCTATGCACATATAGCTTTATGTGATCATTATTCAACTGCACATTTTACACCATTGTTTAACCCCCAGTTTAAAGAGCCAAAACTTCAAGTAAGTATTACATTTGATGGGTAAACTGTACCCAAAGGAGAGGATCTAGCGGTTTTTGTCCTCATCCTGGGTGTTATTTTGTTGTGGGAGGAGGAGAGTGAGGGTGAGGAGAGTCTAATGTGATATTCTTGAAAGGAACATACCTGTGTAATGTTTTAGATAGATGGATAGATACAAAATATATAACCCAAGACAGCAAGAAGTTGTTAAAACATGTTCAATTTTTTCCCCCCGGAAAGTAGAACTTTTTCCTAAATAAAATCATAGGCATCTGCCTTTTTTATTTTAAATATAAAACTATTTACATTAACACAAAAAAAAAAAATATTTTTGAAGCCGGAACTGCCTCCTTTCCAAACTTTTAATCTGGTGTGACAGGTGATTCAAAGTGGCCTGCATCACCTCCATTCTTCCTGCTATGTCCTTAATGTTGTGGTTTATATTGTCCACCATATACGCCATATCAATTGGGAGTGGAGGGGGTGTTGGCCATCTCTATGGTGTGAGGATGGGCAGGTATGGTCCTGGTCTTATTTCTGCAGATTTAGATGGAAATAATGAGAGTGAGCTGTGAGAATGTTTTAAGGCATTTTCATCAATACAACAAGTTTAACATTTGTTTCCTAATTTTCCAACCAACATAGATAGCAGTTTGGCATTTTAATGTTGGTTACAAATCTCAATTACACCTGCACAGGGCTGTAATGTTGGGAACATTTCCTGTTCAAGTTTGACCAAATCACATACAATGAACAACTAACTGTATAAGTGAAATATTTGTCAAATATACAAAACATGTATAGAGGAAACTTGCCTTCAAATAGGTCACCAATGTCGCGTGAGTGGGGAGGTGAGCTTCCTGGCAGTGGAGGTTGCTCTGGTGGGGGGGAATTAGGTAGGGGAGGTTGGGACACCAATGGTTGAGGCGTTGAAGAAGGCACTGGTGATGTCTCCTCTGCAGGTTTAGATATAAAATAAAACATGAGCGTGAGTTTTACTAAATTGTTCCAACACATATAACAAACGTCATTATTCACAAAGTTTTTTTCTCTGACAAACGGACAAAAACACTTGCAGCATGGCTGTGTTTGAATTAATGTTGGCTAAAGCAGAAATAAACTGAAAATGTCATCATCTGTAATGTGAAAGCATCACCCTAACAAGATCCAACTCCAGCAAATGGCAATAAGGGAAGTGAAAGAAGTGTAAAGAACTGGATGTAATAATTCTGTCCACACCATGCCTAATATTTCCTGTAAAATGATTGGCTATACACTACTAGTGAGCATGAACATCTGTAACAAGTTTATGCATTAACTTCAAACTGAGCATGCTGGTAAAACATAATGGTCACTGACCAAACACTATAGAATGCTGGGGGGGAAAACCCTGTTAGTAAAATCATTTTCAAAGTTATGAGAGACATTCATGCTTTAATGTCTAGGTGTTCTGCCATTTGATTGTGTTTTGTTGTGATGCTTTAGTTGTCCTTTTATTAAGTATGTCACAAACAAATCAGATGATCTTGCAAACAGTATACGCTGAACAATTGGATTGGATAAGATTTTTATAAAGTTGGATTTGACAAATTGACAATGTTGTATTATTTTTATAATTTCATCAAGGGGGCGTGGCTAGGCACTGCACTGAATGGAAGCAAGCTGAAGTAGCTCCGTGACATTGCAACTTGGAAATCGATCAAAACCAAACGAAACCTAAAAAAAGAAACATCCTCATACTCACCTTAAACCAGCCTAAGGAGTGGAATGGCCAGAGGCAAAAAAAAAAAAGAGAGAGAAAAACGTTAAAATGACAGAGTTCTACAAGTCTGGAAACTTACCGCGAAAAATCCAAGATGGCGCCGATCAGTCCCGGGAACAAACCGAGGACGGTAGGAGGTAGGTAAAGGAGTGGAAAATCTGGAGACCCTCGTTGGCTCCAATAACCACCCCACCAAAAAACAACCACGATTCTCCTTAATGAATGCAACAAGAATGGAAATAATTTAAACCTACCAAAAATAGAGACAGAGATATATTTTACAATATATCTCTGTAAAATTTTCTCCTATAAAGATCAAAAGAATTGAACCAAGAAAAATTAGGTGAGAAGGGGGGGGGGGCTAAAAAGGAAGAAGAGAGGGGAAGGGGAAAGGAAAAAGGGAAAGGAAAAGAAAACATGGAAAGATATCAACAAACAGACAGATCTATACTCCCAAACAATACTGTATTTAGAGAAAAGTATTATTCCTGGATATAAAAACTCCATTAATAGATAAAACTGGACTCAAGAACTAATATAAAGTTTACAATAACTTCTATAACAAAAATCGAAATAGGGAACAATAATATAAAAAGGAATATCGAAATATGGAACTGTACAATACCTTATAACTGAAACTATGCCAAATGAACAGACAGAATTGGACTTAGGATCTAACACAAAGTTTACAATAACTAATATAACAATAATCGAAATATGGAACTGTACAATACTATATAATGGAATATCGAAATATGGAACTGTACTACACTATATAAATGAAACCATGTCAAACAAGGAGAAAAGAGAAATAACCATATGCAGGTTACCTAACACAAGCAAATGTATAAAAATATTTGTTGATATATATGATGGTAAATTATATTGTTGAACGTATATGATAATGATAATATGGGAAAAATATGTTACTGAATGTATATATATATATGTATGTAAGGCTTTTTTTTTTTTTTGCCACTAGATGTGTATATATGAGGAATATACAGATTACACATTATATGTATGTATATATTGTTATGTATGGTAAAAAAAAAAGTGATTGTGATTCTAGGGGGGGGGGGACTCCCAGCGGCCGGTCAAACAACCCATACAACAACATAACCACAGAAATACAAAACTAGAGAAGAGAGGGAACAAAAATACATAAACAGATTATATAGATGGGCTGCTAGGGAGGTACCCCCTGGGAAAACAACTTGGAAAAAAAAGAGAAAGGGAAGGGAAATAATAAATAACTAATGTATGAGCTGGGAATCTAACTGTACTTTAAATGGAAAGGTTATGTAAAATCGAATCTACAGCTTAAAAAAATAACAATAAAAACTATGAATACTCTCAGTGAAAAATTATAATTCTAAGACCAAAGAAAATATATGAATATATACTTATCTATAGATATATAAAGAAAGTGAGCCAATATATATAAAAGTAGACCCAATAGAACTAACACGGTATACCTTTCAGAAAAAGAAAGAATATAAGATTAGCAAGAGATGAAAGAAGAGCAAATATAGGGATGAGAGCAAAAGGAAAGAAAGTAAACAGGAAAAGAAGGAGAAAGGGGATAAGGTAAGAAAGGATAGAGAGGAGAAATAGGAAGGAAATAGAGACGGGTAGGAAGGAAAGGAAAAGGAAAAAAAAGGGGAAAGGGAAAAAAAAGGAGGAAAGAAAAGGGAACATAAAAATTTTCTACAAATGAAAGGAACGAGAAAAGAAGGAGGAGAAAGAAGGAGAGGGAAGGAAAAAGAAAGGGGAAGACAATATAAACAACAATATATATGATATAAAGGTAAACGTACATAGCAAGTTCAAGCTGAAAATACCCCAACAAAAAATAATCTCAGAAGGAACTTTACTAAAAGCCCTTCAGATGAAGATTAAAAATGTCTACCTTGTAAATAGTTGGACCTGGTTTTGGTCTCTCCAGTTGTTTCTAATGTTTTGCCTTCAAAGAAAAATGTCAACCCTCAAAACCTTCAATCATAAAAATATCACTCCTCCCAACAAATGGTCTTTAATATTGTAACATATAATATCAGAGGCTTAAATTCTCCCTTTAAAAGATAGAGCCTCTGGAAAGAAATTACACAACTAAAATGTGATATACTATGTCTGCAAGAGACCCATTTACAAACTAAAGATACATATAGACTGCAACATAAAAACTATACAAAGATCTACACAACCTCATACCATCAAAAAAAAAAAGGGGGGAGTAGCGATAGCTATAAATAATAAATTGGCATTCAGTGAAAAAAAATAACTATAGACAAAGCAGCAAGGTATATTATCATTGAATGCACAATTAACAACACTCCATACACAATAGTCAATTTATATGCTCCCAACACTGGACAATACAAATTTATAAAAAATTTAATATCCAAATTAAAAAATAACTCCCCCAAAAACGTAATAATTACCGGAGACTTCAATATGATAACGGACCATACAATAGACACCACTAGCATAAGAAGAATCCAAAATAACTCAAATTTAAATGAATTACTTAAATTAGAAGATTTATATGACTCATGGAGATCATTAAACCCGCTTGAAAAAGACTTCTCCTACTATTCTAATACACATGATATATTTTCAAGAATAGACATGACTATCACAGATAAATGGCTACTCCAGAAGATAATCAGATCCAAAATTCTATCAAGAACTATATCAGATCATGCACCAGTTATTACAGAATTCTCAAAGGATTATAACTTCCCATCACTAACTATATGGAAATTAAATCCTTTCCTACTAAGCTCTCAAAGCCACAAAGAAATGATCAGAAAGTCACTAATCGAATATTTTAAATTAAACGACAATGACCTAGCGTCCCCATTTTCAATCTGGAATGCCCATAAGGCAGTAATAAGAGGTCAATTAATTAAGATAGCTGCAGATCTTAAAAAACAAAGAGAAAAAGAAAGACTAAATATATGTAACCAAATCAAAATACAAGAAGACATACACAAACAACATCCCACGCAAAATAATTACCAAATGTTAAAATCCCTAAAACAGAAACTACATCAACACAATATGTACTACTTTGACAAACACCTCCGCAGAATGAACGCAACTAATTACGCCCAAGACCCAAAAGCTAGTAAAATCTTAGCAAACAAATTCAAAAGAAAAATGGCCAAAAATAAAATATCATATATTAATCTATACTAATAAAAGGCAAAGCCCTCACTCACTCACTCACTCATCACTAATTCTCCAACTTGCCGTGGAGGCAGACGGCTTAAATTTGGCAGGCTCATTCATTGCACCTTACTTACAAAAGTTAAGCAGGTTTCATTTCGAAATTCCACCTGTAACGGTGAGTATCTGACATTGCATAGACTTATGGTTACCTAGCTTACAAGCTGTACAAATCTATATGGTTGGTCCGATTTCAACCAAATTTTGTATGCATATTCTCCTTTACCAGTAAAAGGTTAACGGAATATTTTTTTTAGGGTGGGGGTGAATGGGGAGGGAATAGAATTTTGAACTCCTGCACACTAACGGCTGGACCGATTTTTACAAAAATTTCAGGGTGTGTGCGGGGACTGGCTGAGGTGTAAGGGGAAGGGTTTGGAGGGTAGACAGAGAGAAATAGTGGGGGGTATTGGGGGCGGACGGGGGGTTATTTTCACCAAAATTTCGTAGTTGAATAAAAAATATAATATTAAATTAAAGTTAATGAGTGTTGCATTATCGTAAAGCTTATTGAATTGTCTTTCTTTAATATATCAAGTGCCGAGTGATTACAGCAATCTTGATACATTATTGCTTTCTTACTAAAAAGGTTATTTGAATACATCTCCGCTATTATTTTGCTAGTATATTATAAACCACAAATCAAATAAAATATACAATCCAAAACAAATAGCAGACCAATTCGCCAAATACTACGCAGCATTATATAACTTAAACAAAGATCCTAACATAAATCTTCATACAACACAAGAAATTAATAAATTCCTAGAAAACCTTAACCTAAACACCATAACAAATAACCAATTAAAAAAAATAAGCCAACCCATTCAAAAAATAGAAATATTACATGCTATTAACGCACTACCAAATAATAAATCACCCGGTCACGATGGGTTCATTAATGAATATTACAAAATTTATTAACCCCCTATTTACAAAAAATATTCAATTTGGCAATAGAAAAACAAACATTCCAGAAAGAAATGACACAAGCTCTAATTGTTCCAATTCTAAAACCTAATATGGATCCTACTATAATTACCAACTATAGACTAATTTCCCTACTTAATACAGATCTCAAAATTTATTCAAAGATAATAGCAACAAGACTACAACCAATTTTACCCACATTATTAAACAATGATCAAGTCGGATTCATTCAAAACAGACAACCAGGAGACAACACTAGAAAACTCTAAATATAATAGACTGGACAAACAAACACAAGATATCTACATTAATAATCACTCTAGATGCCGAAAAGGCCTTTGATAGATTAAATTGGAACTATCTTGATTGCATATTAGATAAATATAATATAAAGGGATGGCTCAAAATCTCTATACTAACTCTATACTCTGGACTGACAGCAAAAGTCTTCATATCAAATAAGTTATCAGACCCTTTTATGCTATCTAACGGAACCAGACAAGGGTGTCCTCTTTCCCCACTGATATTCGACCTAGCTATCGAACCATTAGCAGAAGCCATCAGAAACAATAAAAATATCGCAGGAATCAAAATAGGGAATACAGAACACAAATTAGGACTATATGCAGATGATTTAATCCTCACTTTATCAAAACCAATAACAACTATGATTCACCTCCAAAATCTATTCAAGAACTTCAGAAATATATCCTACCATAAAATAAATTAATCAAAATCTTTCATATTACCAATAGGGATGGCCGGTTCGCGGATCCGAACCCTGATCCGCAGCGGATTTATCCCGTTCGCGAATGGCCGATTTTTCCGGATTTTCCGCCTTCCGAACTTCCGATTCGCAGATTTTTACTATTTTCGAAAATTTTCAAAATTATGAGTTTTCACGTAATTTCGAAAATTTTCGAAAATACGGGAAAACATGTAATTTCTAAAATTTTCGAAAATACAAGGATTTCTCTTATTTCCATAAATCCGTATTTTCGAAAATTTTCTAAATTACGAGGATTACTCGTATTTTCGAAAATACATATTTTCGAAAATATTATATTAAAATATGCGAAACCCCGTAATTTCGAAAATTTCCGAAAATACGGAAAATCTCGTAAATTCGAGGGTACTCGGAAACACTAACCTTGACAAATAACATGAAAAAAAGTATCACGAAAAACTACTAAACAACAAAAATGAATACTCTTATACAAACTTCTCAGAAAAATGGGAAACAGATCTAAATAAAACGTTCACTCCCGACCAATGGATCTCAGCCTTCCAACAACCATATAAACTCTCTAGATGTATATCCTTCTGGGAAACAGATAGAAAAATACTATTTAGATTCTACAGATCCCCAGAAACACTCCACACACGGCTTCCAACATACTCCCCATTATGCTGGAGAAACTGTTCATCAAGAGGTTCACTACTACATTTGTGGTGGACTTGCTCGAAGATAAGAAAAATCTGGTATAAACTCTTCAATTTCCTTAATAATTTACTACTCCAGCCCTAGCTCTATTAAATATTGGACTAGAAACTCTAAACAAAGCACAATAATATACCACTCATTAATTGTAATGAAAAGGCTGATATTAAAATATTGGAGGGTTGAAGTTCCAACTATGAAGGAAATTACGAATTCATTAACACAAAATATGATATATGAAAAAACATATGCTATTACACAACAAAAATTTACCACCTTCTACAGAAAATGGGAATACTGGTACACAGATTCGAGATCATTCACCAATCTATAAAGAAAGGGAGAAAAGACAAGGAAAAGGGAAGTGAATATAGAAGAGAGAAAAATAAAAGATAGAAGGAAGAAAGAAAAAGAGAAGGGCAATGACGACAATATTATAATAATTAAAATAATTCAAGAAATGAAGGCAAACAAAGTTATAATGTTTAATATTAATTATGAAGTTAACGGATATAAATAATTATGATATATATATAAAAATGTCTAAAAGTTATTATACAAGTGAATATGATAAAAAATGATGTATAAGATAATAATAATGTTATGTACACTTTTTATTTTTTCAAAAATACAATAAAAATTTATGACAAAAAAAAAATAATTTCATCAAGTTAATTTCTGAAGAATAAGAAATCATATTTTAAAGTTGCATAGGATACTTGCCTTCCATACTGTCCCTAATAGCTTGCACATAGTGAGGCATTTTGCGCTTTAAATTGGACCACCTGCGCTGCACATTAAAGAGGGACAACTCCACATCATATTTATTAAGGATTTTCCTCCTCAATCTCTGCATGATGTGTCTCCTCTTCCTTAGTGTCCCAATGCCATCATATTTCTTTCTCAGAAGATATTTGACCAGAAACCTCTGCCACTGTTCAGGCATCTTTATGGTCCTTCTGTGACACACTCTGCACTCTCTATGACTTAGCCCACCCCTATCGGAGGTCAAAGGCGAGATTGACGTATTATGGCAATTTGAGACACATTCGTTCGATGATCAGCGAATACGCCGGCGAATGTATTCGTCTGCGATTTCGACAACATCATAATATGGCAATTACGATTTTGACCTCCGAAAGGGGTGGTCTTACTACCAAAGAGTGCACAGTGTCGACCTGTAAAATATTTACTACACAAAAAATATGAGCAGACACCTGCAGGGACCCACCATGTACAGCTGCACAGGAGGAAGATAATGAAGAGGCTGAGGAGGAGGTCTTTTGAAAAAATTCAATGTAGAGTTGACTCTCTTTGATATCCAGCAGTGCTGGTCAGATCTTAAAAGGAAAGGGCCTCACTATGTGCAGGCAATTAGAGACAGTCTTGAAGGCAAGTATCCAATGCATAATGTAATGTTTTTGGGATTCTGGATTATTTGAATTACTGTTCATGTAATTATCTAAGTATCAATATTTCAGAAATTATTTCATACAAAATTTGGTGAATGATCGTCCAATACATTTGTTGACTGTATACTGGGTTGCTAGAAGATGTGATTTAGTAGGGACACACTTAATACATGTAATTAGCAGGGCTATACTGATTGCAATTAAAGGACAGCTAAAGCCTCACTACAACACACAATCAGATGGCAAAGCACCTTGACATCAATGCAGTAAAATGTGTATTGTTATTACCATGGGGTGGGTGGATAAATTGTCCGCATTCGAGTATCAAACAATTTTGCCAGTGACCATTATGTTCTTTACACTTGTTCACTCCTAAGCTAATGAAAAATTTCGGTAAGATGTTTTGGTTTGCTAGTAGACTGTAGCCAAGCTTTCGATCTGAAAAATGATTTATAAGACCATGTGACTCCGGTCAAGAGGTGGTTTGGCCAGACAGTGTACATATACACAGTAACTGAATCCATTTGTTTGTGTGTCTAAGGCTGTGTACACACTTTTAGATACCTCGTCTCGAGCAAACTTTTGGCACTTTCACTTTGCCGCGACCGAGTGAGCGGTCCATAAAGGACCACGCAATCAGCCGTGTTTTCAGGCGCTTTGAAAAACATCCAATATTTCAACACCATCGACAGCTACACTGAAATGTTGGTGTATCATCCATAATTCTTTTATGGTGTGTAACCAGCTTTACACAATGCTATTTCCTAGTGTGCGATCTGTTTTTTCTTCTTTTTTCCACATTATGGAGTCTACTAATTTCAGTTGAGTTCTCCTTTAGACAACATTCATTGTAATTCAGCCATGCCTATGTTTTGGACAGGTGTCCGTACCACTTTACCTGATGTGACAAGTGAACAATTCACTAAATTGTGTTGTTGTTTGTTTCACAACTTACTTAACCTTACTAAACCTGCAGAGGACACAGATGAACCGAGTCCCAATCCACCACATACAACCCCAGTGGTGTGTACCCCTCCCCTTCCTCATACCCCACTGCCAGCACAACCTCCATTACCACCACAGTGTCCACCACAGTCACCTCAAGCCGTAGGTGAACCATTTGAAGGCAAGATTCGTATGTACATTTTGAGACATATTAACCCTGTTTGTTTTTACTAAATAGTAATTTCCTATTGACATTTTACTGAAATCGCTGCCAAAATAAAGTTGGAATAAAGATTTGGAAAATCAGTTGCTCGTTGTATTGCCTAAGTTGTTAGCCAAATTGTAATGGAAACATTGCCCACACTAGAGTTCGGAACATGTAATTATTTAGACACAATTAAAGTCCCATAATCCAGAAAATCAACTCTATGCCATTCGTTTCTATTATTCACAGGGAGGTGAGAACGCTTATTCTCACATCCCTGTGAATAATAGGACGCTCGGGGGACCTGGAACTTACCTTACTGCCGCTCCACTCGCAGCCACTCCTTCACTGACAGCCGCTCTGTCCCGACCGCACGCCCTATCTTAGCTGCATGCGCGCCAATACAAAAGATAGGGTGCGCGATCGGGAGAGAACAGCTGTTCAGTGAAGGAGCGGCTGCAAGTGGAACGGCAACAATTCTGCTATCAGGTAACAATTCTGCCATCAGAAAGGTTGTATGGTGCCCCCTTGTAAGGTATTTTGGCCTCTCAATGTCCTTAGTGGGGCAACACTTTGTCTTTTACACACAAAAATGCACATGGGGTTCTGTTACCGCAAAGGGGGTACCATTCAAGTGGCACCATTGCCTTTCAATCCTTCATCGGTTTGCTTCTAAAACAATGTGGGTATCACTAAAAATGGAACCTAAAATGCTGGATCATACATGGAGGTGTTTCCCCTGCAGATGTGCAGCAGTAATGTAGCACCCGTGATGTCAGAGGGATTCCTCTGATGCCGGGGGCCTCCCTTGGTTTCCCCCCAAGTCGCTCTGGTCCTTTACAGGAGGAATTGAACTTGCGAGCAGCACTGATCGCAACTACTTCCTACTATAGCAAGATGGTGTTAAAATGAACACGTACTTCTATAGAATTTGTAATTGTATCAAAGAAATCTATTCATAAATAAAAGAGATTTCATCTTCTCTGTTGGTCCAGTGTCCATTTGGAGAATCTTCCTTCTCACCCTCTGCATAGTCCTTCTTAAATAATGTTGTGACCATAAAAAATCTATGACACTGTAGCTTAAGCATGTATAGCTAGATCTGGTGTTACCGAGTACTGTATGGTAGTTAAGCATGGTGCTTATGGTAGTTAAGCATGGTGCACACCATGCAATATTTCAACAATCGTCAAAAGTTCAGTGAAGTGGTTGATTGGCCATAAATAACCGCATGGTGTTTCGTACGCGACTGACCATTCGCTTGTCTGAATTGTACAGACACCCAACTGGACATGTCCAAAAAACACATCCAATTGTGCTGTCCTCTATGGCTGGTTACACGCAACAGTTGCAGCAATAGTGGCTGCAGATGACAGTTTGTGCAACCAATGTTGCGGTGCCATAGGAAACCGCATGATCAACTGGCTTTTAACATCAGTCGTGGCTGCGGGCAAAACCACAGAATTTTCATGCATGTGTGTAAGCAGCCTAAGGACCACGATCGCTCGCAGCAAACTGTTGTCCTTGGCCATTATTGCCACAACCAACAATCCTTCCTCCTGGCCAACCGGTTGGAAGAACAGAATGTTTGGTCAGGAGGAAACATTGCACAGTGTGTACCATGCTAGACCAACACTAGCGGGGGTAAAATGCCAAATCGACCTTTTGTGGCGAATTCGATCTGGCTATTTTCGGAAATCGCCATATTATGGCGATCTGACATAAACGATATGACAGATTTCGGATATTAGTAATGGCGGAATGTGCTATTACCAACGAAAATACAAATTTGTTAATTTACATTTGTAAAATCCTTAACAAGGTTATGTTTTGGTGTAGAAACACATGAACACAAGCACATTTCGCCCCCTCAGACCTCGCAATGTGAAAAGGCCGATTTTAACGCAAACACTTTTTTATAAATACAATCACATACTTACCATGGGGAAAGACAGCGAAAGATGGCGATAAGTGAATCGGCGATATGGGGCAATATTGTGATTTCGTAATTGCCTTTCGTATTTTATAAATTTTATAAATTGCAATAACTCTGAATTTGGCGAAAATTATGGCGATAACTGCGGCGAAAAATTAATGACCGTTTAATATGACATAATAAACTGCACAGTCTTACACAGCGGCTACCACAAATTAAACTCCTTTATTGCAGAGGCTGCAGAGGTATGACAAAAGATACCCACGCAGCTGGTGCAACCAATTAAATACGTGGTTTGCACTAGTTTTAGCACAACTATTTAACGTCAGCTAAAACCTGGCTTTAAATTAATTTCTGGGATTTACCAACAGGTACAAACAGTTTTATGGAGTATGTGTTTCTGTGTGCTTTTTGAAGTGCGTTCTTTTTAAAATCTCAGCTGCATTTTAGCAGGAAATGCAGTATATTTGATAACACTATGCACATTGGGATGCAGTCCTTTTTTTGTACCAACACGTGTTCACCATTTTCCATGTGGATCACATTTTTTGGCAATGTTTCACTTTTTATGGCAATGTTTGGAACAGGAAAATGCAAAGAAACAGAAAATACATGGCAACACATTAAAAAAATCTATAGAAATGAACAATGATTTCAGTGCATTTCGTAAATTCTGCTAATTCTAAAAAGCAAAAAAAAAAAATCTATTTAATTTAACCAAAATAAATTTTTGTTGTTGCCCAAACTTGCCACGAACATTTACACACAATGGTCTAAACTTCCTGAGTGCACTCAAAGCAAACCCCAGTGCTGTTATTGAAGGTTTTATTTTTACTTTCCCAATTCAGATTATCTGCAGTCTGTTCTTCCATAAGGCTTTTGCAAAATTATTCTATTCTAACTGTGCTATTTTTAATAAATTACCAATTAGGTAAAATATATTTAGAAGAATATCTTCTGACAGTACAGATAATTTTATTTTTATTTTTATTCTCCCACTTTGCCACTGATGGTTTTTGCAAAATGTGATGTGACAGGTTTCCTGGCAATCCTGAATATATCTGTAATTCACTGGGGATATGGTGCTATGATGGGTAATAAGAGAATCTGAGAAAACTGTCGCGTTTTATTAAGGAAACTATACAGCCACTTCATCCACTGAACAATTACAGTAGAAAGCAAACTGGCCGACATTTCTTACAAGGGATAGGCAACCGCTATCTACCGTTTGAACACAATTTCTACATAACACACCAGATGATATATGGCCTAGTGTGCCACAGATATTGTACAACTGTAAAATGCAAGATAGTGTCTTAAATTCTCACATGTTTACAGCAAAAAAAAAAAAGTAAAAGGTATTCGGTTTAGTGTTATACTGAATCACCCAAAAAACAGTGTTAAATGAGAAATTCTCAGTAATGTCTCTGTCGTGAAGCAACTTGAGTTGGTAGACCCAGATGGTGGGGTTCACCTCAATATAGAGAAAAAGGGTGCATATAAATTCTTTTTCACATGGGTTGTTGGAAGAGCACTGCCCCACAATGTCCCTTTGTTAACATAACATAAAGTTTTTGATATTTCCCCAATTATAAATGATTGGCTTCTTTAAAAGATACTGGTTGGGTTGATCTTTGTTGTAAATCAGCAAAAAAATTGAAAGTGTACTTTATGACTTATTGTACATAAAAGCAGCTGTTTTCTCTGTTCTGGGATTTGGAAAATAAGACAAACTCTCCTTGCACAGCACTGCTCTGGTTATTCAAATGTTTTACTGCCTTTTCCTATTGGAATGACATTGACATAGATGGATAAAGGTATGATAGATTGAATGGTGCTGGGCTAGGTCAAATTACTCCATCTCTTATAGTACTACAAAAATGAATGAACCAGATAGATGATGCAAAATAAGTGCAGTTAACTCAAATCCACAAGTAACCAAGTATTTAAGAACATAGACTGGAAGTACTAGGACATGTCCATAGAATTATTAAGAAAAACACATAATTTCGACACATCTGTCCATGTCCAAGTTGTTATATAGTCCCACATTGAGGCAGTGTCCAAGAAAACAAGATTATAAGCACCAACAAAGGCATGAAATCACAAAGGCTAAGTTACAAAAAGCCAAAGGAATGTCATATAAAAGACAAAAACCAATAAAACTGCATGCAACTGTTATTTGTGTAAGTGTCTGCTATGCAATGGTACATTATCTGGTAGAGAAACAAAAAGGACAACTGAGTATAAGATTAATTAAAGCACGAGATATTTATATTTTTATTCAAAATCAAGGGATTAAATGTGTTGAGTGTTATGAATCCAAAGGTCTTTGTAATCTCACCACCACTGGGACACTTCCTGGATGAGCCATTTAAGTTGAGTATGTTTGTGGCCACATTGTGCAAAATGTCTGTAGTGTCTTAATAAGTAAATGTATCCTTTGTATTCCTAGATTCTATATTTGACACTGCAGGATGATTGACCAACATTAGCTTTGCCACCTGGGCATTTAAAGGGCATGTAAACCCTTAAAAATAACAAACTGGTCAATTGTCCATTACCTGCCCTCAACTGATATATTCTGCACCTTATTACCTGCATTACTAACCAGATATTTAATGATAATTATTGTCCCCATTCTGACAGAGTAAGCTGGCCCCTCCCTCCATGCAGTCAGTCAAGGCTGTGACTGCTGACATCAAATTCAATGACTAACTGCTGTTTCACCTATGGCTCCTCTGCACATTCTCAAGCTTATTAAAAATCAATTGAGCATAGGGAGGAAGCAGATACCTTTGCCAGAAAGGAATAGAACTTATCAAGAAATATCTGGTTACAAATGCATATAATAAACTGGTAAATAATTGACAAGATATATCTGATGTATTCAATTAGATCAACTGGACTTGAAATGTAGTTCATACCTTTGCCAGAAAGGAATAGAACTTATCAAGAAATATCTGGTTACAAATGACGTGTAACAGAACTGTGGCAATTATGTACCCTGGAAAATCCCAATTAGCATATCACAGCCAGGTGTTAAGGTGTGATTAGATAGTGGCTAAGAGGTGTTATAGGAACGCCCAGAGTAAGGTGTTAAAACAGCATTGTACATGGCAGACAGTTGGTGTCGAACCCCCCCCACCTCTATTTAGGCTTGGTTTCTTTTATTTCACATAAATGGCCTCCTTACCCTCCTCCTGAACCAGTCACGTTCCTTCGCCAGTATGTTACATTACAATCTTCAAAGGTATGTCCTTTATCCTTGAATGCAGATACACGGCTGAGTCCTGACCCGAGGAATTGGCTCTTCTGTGCTGGGCCATACGTTGATGCAGTTGCTGTTTGGTCTTCCCCACATCCAAATCAGAGCATTCTTCACTGCACTGCACTGCATATATGAGGTCGCTTTCTTTGTGTTTAGGTATTGGGTCTTTCGGATGTCCACATTGCTGCTACATCCGAAAGACCCAATCCTAACACACAGAAAAGCGACATCATATATGCAGTGCAGTGCAGTGGAATGCTCTGATTTGTATGTGGGGGAGACAAACAGCAACTGCATCAACGTATGGCCCAGCACAAAGAGCCAATTCCTCGGTCGGACTCAGTCGTGTATCTGCATCTTAAGGATAAAGACATACCTTTGAAGATAATGTAATGTTAACATCTGGCGAAGGAACTTGACTGGTTCAAGAGAGGTGTTAAGGAGGCCATTTATGTGAAAATAAAGAAACCAAGCCTAAATAGAGGTGGGGGGGTTCGACACCAACTGTCTGCATGTACAATGCTGTTTTAACACCTTACTTGGGCGTTCCTATAACACCTCTTAGCCACTATCTAATCACACCCTTAACACCTGGCTGTGATATGCTAATTGGGATTTCCAGGGTACATAATTGCCACAGATTCTTGTACAAGTCATTCTGAATTGAGAAAGCCAGTCGGATGACTAGCGAAACGTCTTCAAGAACTACATTTCAAGTCCAGTTGATCTAATTGAATACATCAGATATACCATGACCTGGATGAATGAGAACCTTGACAAGCAATTGACAAGATAGCACTACAGTCACCAGTTTTTATTTTATGGGTGGACATGCCTTTAAAACATGTATGTCACATGTAGCAAAGTTTTAGTGTGTCCTTTGCAGGGGTGACAGACTTTGTCCCCTTTTCTAAGAACAGCACAAACAATACAGAAAAAAAATGAACCAGTCTTTATTCTACCCAAAGTCATACATCATAGTATCAGAAGGACACAAAATATCACATGTAATGTGTCCTTGAGTGTAGCTAAATAGGGGAGATTCACAGTAGAGTTTGCCCGTTTTTTTTTATCATAAGTTAGTTTGGGCCAAAACTTTACTGTGCTTGTGACGTTGTGACACAAAGGGAGTATGTCTATTAGTAGTATCCAAATGGAATCTAGGCTATTTCTTTGGAAATGTATGTTGTGCTCCTGGGACCATATTCCCTATCTTTGAACTTCTTGCATAGTATGCCTACTACTTGATCTGATCACAAGCAATACTTTTTGCTCTCATAAATTTACCCTTGGGAATGGCTCTAATTTCCCTAGAGCAAAGAAAGCTGCCCAGTGTCCAAATGGGCTATTGAGGCCCACCAGAAAATCTGAGACCAGGGGCCCACCGGAATGAGTTTATGGACCTACCCAACATTTCATATCTCTATTATCACTCATTTACATTATTATCTTATTACTACTGTACTGTCTTCTAATGTTTATTAAAATGAATTAATTACTTTCCCTTTGGCTCTGTATTTTGTATTGTAATAGTTTTTTGGTTTTTTTGGGGTGACTGGGCTGTGGGAAAACTGGGGGATTCACCTGTAACCCTGTGGACCAGTCTGACACTGAAGCCGACACTGTTACGATCTGTTGGTTTGTGGTATCATAATAGTGGAAAAGCTTTTAATTACTTAATTTATATTTGCCATTCAGAAACAAAGTGTGTTCAATGTTATGTAAAAAAATATTAACAAAGGTGAGGGCCACAGCTGCCCCCATACTCGTTCCTTGTCATTGCCAATAGTATTTGTCTTAAAATCTAAAATTTTTGGTTAGGAGAAGGGTAGGCGATCTATTAAAAAATAAATATAATGATAAGGTAGACTGGTTTGTAAAAATTCTTCCTCTACAGCCTTTATGCCATTTTGTTGTGGAACATACCAAATGGTATTACAGTATCTTGTAAATGAGGTTTTTTTTTCTACCACAATTGTAAGTAGTGGTCCACACATTTTTATAAGTATTTGAAACTGAACCAATTGCCAGTATAGGTAAATGAGGATGTTCTTTAACAACAATAATACTCTTTGACCTCTGCTGTAATTACCCAATTAAAATAGGCTAGTAAGTCAACCTGGAATTCTATATTACAAGTAATGTAAAAGAGGGCAGATTCCTAATGTGTAGGAGCATGTTATTGTTTTAGTACCTCCTGGACATCACTCGGTTTCCCACTCTAACTGCACTATAGCCACAGATTCCCAGCAGGTACTGCTTGGCCGTTGCGGTCACATGGTCTCGGCTCTCGTCATCCCTTCCAAGGCTTGACGGAGGTAAGCTTCAGGGTCGGAAGCCTGTCCACGCTTCCTAAACAAGTGAGAACAACAAAATAACGCTGACCCGGCACCTATTCCTCCAGTTTTCTTAAGCATCATCAGTCCATGTAATACTTAAAAAAATCCATATTTAAAAAGTCCTACATAAAGGGCAAGTAATGAAATAAGGTCTGACGCGTTTCATAGACACAAATACGAACATTCCCTCCCCTTCCTTAAAAAGGCACATAGACCAAAAAACAGTATACATTAACCCTTTGTTAAATATGAATAAACATTGAGGTATCTAAAGCATACATATAGCATTCTCATGGCATAATAAATAATACAAATAACTGTGTTGTCTCTTGTTTCGCCTTACTTTAAACTCCTATTCACTTTTTGATTAGAAATTTAAAAAGAGGAAAATATTAATCAAGTAATTGGAGTTTCCACAATTTGATGGTTATCATAATTAGCACTTATTAAACAGAAGTAACGGCAAGTGAACAAAAACAAAGGTGAGTATTATTCTCATATAATAACCGGTATGTATTAATTTAATGTATAGTTGGTACCATCTATTTGTAAACTAAAACCGTGGGATAGAAAAATGGATATAAAAATCCCTTCTTATTTTATACAGGCAATATCCCATCTTGAATTTAGGCACTCTGGTAATCATGTCTCGAATTTCATGATCCAAAAGGCTTCTCTTTTGTTCAATAGCCTAAGGGTACCACCTCCTTTAATCCCTCATCTTACTTTTTCGATGATTTGAACTCATTTGCACATTTAGTAATATACCTCCTGGATATATTTGTCACTCTCCTTAACTACAATGGCACCCACTTTGTCTTCTGGGCGTATAATGATATGTGAATTATGTTTGAGAGAATAGATGTTCAGCTGCAGACAGGTTGTGTGGAGTGCAAATATGTTGCACCTTGTCAGTGAATGTTTGTACACTTCTATTAAGACAATCAGATTCAATGTGAAGATTAAAGTTACTTTTTTTCTTAAGAGCAGAACCCATGTAGTTAGACCCACAGTTATCCCCAGAGAAATGAATCTTTACAGATATATTAACAGAATTACATTTCCCATTCATAAAATTTCTAGTATAGTGTACAAAATCAAGGCATTTTCATAAACTTATAAGTAGAGATATTGACAACTAAACATAGTAACGGCGGTTGCTTTATTGTCTGTGATGGAACATGCTTTGCTATGGAGCTACTCAATAGTTTCCTTTTCCTCTTGTGCCAGGCTGGGATAATGATGAGGACCCTGTCACCACGGCTGTATGGAGGATGTTATTGATGTTTAATGGCATTTAGCCTCTATATTTTCCAAGATCCGAATAATAACCTTCTCTGTATATGCTAAGGTAGGTGTATTATGGTCATCTTTGGTTACTGCAACATGAACTTGTATATTGCACTGCATATTTTAATAATTACCCCGTATCTCTTAAGAGGCTATGCTGTAGGAGAAGCCCTCTGATTAAAACCAAATCCTGTACAGTAACCCATAAAATGGACCAGTTCTGACCACATACACAAATATCATTTTCTCCATTTTTTTCCTCAGTCTTACAGAGGAAACTTCTTTCAAGCTTCTTGGATCTGCATTCCTTCTCCGTTTATATTTTTTTCCTATTAGCAAGTGCATTTCTGCTTATTACAGTTTATAAGGTCAGTCATTACAAAATAACACTGAAACATAATCAGGGAGATTCAATAAAAAGCATTTAAAATGGTGCTAATTTTGCCCCAACCAATCAGATCTTATTTAACATTTGAAAGCTAACATCTGATTGGTTGGGGCAAAATTAGCACCATTTTAAACGATAAGAACTTTTATTAAATAACCCTGAATGTTTTTTTCCCAATATTTTCCTTAAATACTAAGGAACTAAAGCCTCAGAACAATACTGAATCATGAGATATAACAACTTGAAATCAAAGCAAAAATCTGTGTCTCAGCTCTCATTTTGATTTGGGTGATGGAATATTTACCTTACTAAGGGGCTTTATTTCCCAACATTCCACTATCACATAGTTTGGTCACAGACCATTAGCTTCATTTGGAGATGAATAGAATACTAAATCAAGGGCATGTGGACATAGGAGTTTTTATTATTATGTTCCAGACAATTATTATTGTTGTTGCTATTACCCGTATCCGCTCTTTCTTTAAAAAGACATAATGTATGGTATATGTCACTAAAAAGTCACTGAATGAACATAGCATTTGTTTACATTCATGATATTGTATATAACATTCTGTAAACTCAAGAAATGTGCAATCTTCCTTGTGTCTTAATAATATCCCCTTCTATCAGTTTATGTTTTAATAAACTAGTAAAGCAAGTACAAGGGATGAAACTAACTACATTAAAGATTATGGAGCATTACTAATATCCCCCATAGTCTCTAATATGTGTGATATTCTGTAAAAGAAATTCATCTCTTTAATGAAATGTCACAAAATACACCATTAGTTCCCTAGTCTTCATTACTCTACTTTGTTTAAATTGAGAATTGAAACCATTAATGTTCCATATTAATTTCAAGATATTTGATCATTGCCTGCTTCAATTTGCAAAACTAATGTATGTGCAGAGAGAAATAAACAAATTTGCCTTCCCTTGGCAACTGAAATAAGATACCTGAATAAACTACAGAGGAAGTTTATAAATAATAAGGAAATCAAAATTCAGTTACAAATACATTTGAATACTTTTGAATCAGCCACTAAGTTGAAACATAAACATTCAATTAATGTATTTTGGTAAATTTTCTTTTTTTAAACAATTCCTTACTTTTTTAAATGATGTACTGTATTCCTATGTCTGTTTAAAAAAAAATTGTGGACAGCATAATAACTAGAGATTGCCGAATTTATTTTCGAACTGCCGAACTTCAGTAAAAGTTCAGAAGTTCGATAGTTTGAAAATGGACCCATTAAAGTCAATGGGAGACAATAGTTTGAAAGGTTCTAGTTAAATACAGTTAAAATAGCAATGGTAATTTACTGTAAATAGCTCTGGGACCTGGGAAATAGTCTGAGGAACATGTCCATATCACCAAGACTTGTTTAAACACTAACTTTCCCAACGAAAGGGGAATTGTCGAGTTTCCGCATTGAATTTTCGATGGTTACCAAAATGGAACACTACATTCAAGAGTTACTGTAATCGAACACTACATTCAACAGTTATCGAACACTGCACACTACATTCAAGGGCTATCGTACAACGCATTCTAGGGTTATGGAGCGCTAAACTCGAGGGATATCGACAGTGGCTTAGCTAGAAATTGCAGGACCCCATAGCAATATTTTAGGTGGGGCCCCTCAATCCACAAAAAAAAAAACTGTTTGGTGCAGTTCAACCCAACCCGGCAGTTTTTTTTTAAAGGTTATGTCCACCCGCCTAAGAAAAAATTTATGTCACAAGTTCAGCCCCACAAACCCCATTTACATTTTACATTTACCTTTCAAAGATGCTCCCAGGCTCAGATATTCTACTTATAATATATAATATCCCTCGCTGGCGTGGACACCCCTTCTCTGATGCTGTTGCAAGCTGGTTGGTTACGAGCATACACAGAAGTAGAGGAGTCTCATTCTGTAATGGGCATCAGCCATTGGCCATAATATCACTATCACAGAAGAAAAGAGGAGACACAGTTTTGTAAGTAGAATATCTGAGTCTGGTTGCCTCTTTGAAAGGTAAGTAAAACGAAAAGGGGGTTTGTGGGACTGAACTACGTGAGGTACAGTTTTTCTTAGAAGGGTGGACATGTCTGCAGGGGACCTGGTAGGGCCCCTTCAGCTCTGGACCCCATAGCAATCGCTATGGTTGCTATGGTGATCTCTACACCCCTGGATATCGATTTCAACATTCAATAATTATCAGAAATTCAATAATCATCAAAACTTTAGAAGTTTGAAATCCGTAACACTTCGATAACTTTGTGTCCCTTCGAACTGTTAAAGTTTAGTTCTAGTCCATCTCTAATAATAACCTATAAAATTCCTTCTTAATAATGCCTTTTTTATAAAGATTCTATTATGTGTAGTAGAGAAGGACCGATTTCATGGATCTGCCGGAACATTTAAAAATGGAATTTCAATAAATTTTGAATTAAAAAAAAATCCATATTTTTTAAAATTTCCACCAAAACAGGAAGCGCATGAGGTTTTTGTTTTTTTTTTGGGGGGGGGGGGGGGGAGATTGGTGAGATTTTGGGCATTGATGCATACATTTTGGGCATACAGACCATTTCCCAGAGTCATTTACAGTAAGTTACCATTGCTATTTACTGTATACCTTAATTTTAAGAGGAACTTTCATGTTTTTTGGCTTCCATTGACTGCAATAGGTCTGCTTGCGTATTTTCGGATCTTTTTTGAAAATCTGAGAATCTGCAAGCAGAACGGATTTCAGGGAGTTCAGCCATCTCTAATGTGAAGACATAAGTTTCTCTACCATCCTTTTGATTACTTCTAATATTATTTGACTCGGTGTGAGAACACGCTTAATTTTTTTAATTACTTGACCATTCTCTGATTAAATTTCACACACTTCTCCCTATACTAAATTATAATTCTTGCTCATTTGTCACTTTCTTTGCTGCTACTGTATGTAATGATAAGTGAAAATGTTCAAATGTTCTCCTTGTGAAATCTACAACATGGAAACAGCCATTGATGTGTGTGTATTAAAGGGTGTGTACAATGAAATAGTATATTAAGTGTAAGGGATGCACATACTTATAAAAATGCTATTGTTTTGGAATTAGAAATTTAGAAATATTGCAAAAATTTTAAATGTGGTAGTTGCCTGCGTCCCAAACATTGCTTAATGTCTGTAAGGTTTCCAGCTGCCTTAGTAAATAAATTTAGACTTTGTTTGCCATCCATTTGTTAACCTCTAGCTAATACATTTTCATTGTGCAGACATTATAGCTGCTATGAAGTGTACATGCCTGAACCAATGACTTAACACTGGTGTATATATGTCTAGAAAGTACAAGAAGATACATTGTTTTAATCAGAGGTTTCTAGGAATTAGATTAGTATGCTTCAGGTGGAGCTTCATCCTTAGGATTTTACTTTTTTTTTAATAGAATTTCAGAAGAACCTAATATCTGCTCCTCACCTAATAATTTACCCTTTTGGTGAATAGTTAATTCATTCTCCACTGCAATCTATTTATTAACTTTACTACACCCTTTATACATTTCTCCTATCCCTTGTGAGAGGTCCTTTTTTGCTGATGCTGTTTCTTGCAGTGTTCATACACGTGCACTGCTGGCAAAGTTTTGAATCCAGCAATCAAATTCTTTGCTTTTTTCCTATTAGTCCAGGATTCTTTCTTGGTTTGCTTTTCTGCTTGTGGTGTAATTTCCTGTTACCGACTCTTGCCTTGTTTTCTGCTTAGGAACCTTATTGCCTGAACCCATCCCTGCCTGACTTCTGACTCTGATTCCATCTCATACCGTGATACTGTGCTTGGCAAACTGACCACCCATGTTGGACCTCTTGCTTTGTCTCTGACCTTGTCTTTGTTTCATCCCTGTGTATCTGTCTCATTGATATCATTGCTGAACATTCTTGTGCCTACTGAGTATACTCTGCCTCATATGCACTCAAATTCCTAAGGGCAACTATGTCCGGTAAGGCATATCAAGCAGCCCAACACAGCCCTTTAATTGAAGGTCCTATGCCTTTAATGTTAAGCACTGGATGAACGGCCTCTTACTTCACTATAAAAAGCAGTGGGCAGGGAGTAAGTGAAAACCTGCTATACTCATCCAACATACAAATTAATGGAAATGCAAAAGTTTGCAAAATGCAAAGTAATTATGATAAAAAGGTTAAAAGTTAGGACCATCGAGACTGGAGTTATCCTGACAAGATTGAAAGGCTTTTCATTCATGTCACAGTTATGTTTACTAAAACCCCAATGCTTATAATGTATGTAATTGTGCAGATACTATGATATTATGGGGCTTAAGAGTGTCCATTAAATATCTTTTCAATGGATACCCTTTAATTTTATCTATTTTTATAAAGTTTACCATATCTCTACACTGAGTGCGACCTACTTTTACTATATTCATTATATTTTTATAAATCCAGTTTTGCAATCGCTATAATGAGAATTGAGTTGAACCACTTGTTCCAGCCCTTCACGACAATCCAAGTTCTCATGATGCCCCCTGTGAAATTTAATTGCCCACCCCTGATTTTGGTGGTACTCCTCTCACCATTGGAGCAACTATAAAAGTTTGATTCCAGGTACCAAAGACTTGTATTTGAAGGGCAAATTAGCTGAATAGTAATATAGGTGAATATGCCATTCTAATTCCTATTATTCTTTAAGTATCTGATAATAAATAAATTATAGACTGGGAGAGAAAAATATATATAAAAAAATGTAAGACAACATTTTAATGCTGGTCTTAAGCTGTCGACTTTAATGTCTAACATGCAGCCCTTCCTTGTACAATGCTTTACAATCATATTGAGCCTGTAATTTCAGTCAAAGTTTTCAGCCCAGACAATTATTAAGAATGTTGTGGGAATGTCGGCAGGTAAGAAAGAGCTAGATTATGGGCACTGCATAGTACAGATGGAGAAATATGTTGATTTATGAGTGGAGTGTTATATAGGTTGTTAGGTATAGTTAGAAAAGTAAACATTTTTGGGGAGTTTCACCCAGAGATGCAGGCACTCCCAAAAGAGATTCACCAGAGGGTGTTTACACAGTCTTGCGATTCTCACACAGCCTTCACAACTTAGGAGTTAAAACCACGCTAACTGATTGTGAATTGTGACTTTAAACTCTCGCGAATAGCTGTGACTCATGGTTAGCTGTGTTTAATCCTAGATACAGCTTGCCAGGATTAGAGATTAGAGATGGGCTAAACTGCTTCGCCTGCAGTTTTGCGGATTTTCAGAAAATTCGAAAATCCGCAGATCTCGAAAAGCGTGTTCGAAAATTTTTGAAAGTTCGAGAAATAATTTCGAAAATATAAGAAAATTCTAAAAGGAATTTTTAAAATTTTCTAAAGATGATACAATAACTTATTGTTAAAGGCTCTGGGATCTGGTCTGGGGAACAGAAAATCTGTTTTTTTCTGAAAGATTCCTCCAAAAATATCTTATTGGTTAGTATGAGAATCAGAATCTTTTCCAATCAGAGGGGCTGATTTACCCAGAGCAGCTGGGCAAATTTATGGAGTTAAAGTCGTGCTGACCAGTTCGCTACCGGTTAGCGCGACTTTAACTCCATATAAGAACCGGATGTGCGGGTTACACAAAAGACACCCGTGCATCCGACATTCGTGATTCAATATTTTTCAAATTTTCAAATCCAGTTTGGGAAAAATTCGGAAAGCGGAATTCCGGTAAATCTGCAAGAACCACCGCAAAACCAGGTTTTGAATCCACGATCCCGCTATCTCTAGCCAGGACAGCAAGGCTTTTTGCAATATAGGTAGATTGGTAGGACCTGTGATCACACATATCTTTACTGAGGGCGTGTGATTAGCTGTTTAAAAACTGTTCAGTTTTTAGTCTAATGATTTTCTTTATAGTATCAGAGATTTTTTTTTCTATTGTGGTTAGGTAGTGATGATACTGGTGATACTATATTAGAAATAATAAGTAATACTGGTGTCTAAGCATCAATTGTTGGCTAAAATCTGTATTGATTGTTCATGTCCTGAGGTCTTTAAAGGACAAAAAAATCCTAAAGGGTTAATCTATAAATGATTTACGTGGTTTATAGCGTTTAATGTAAAGGCCTAAAGCTACAGTGGTCAAAAGACATGATTCATAGCTATAATGTTGTTGCCTGGGGATCTCCGTCTATCTAATCAGAATTGCCCTCATCCTTCACATACTCCAATTTGCTTTTAGTAAACTAAACATAGGGTGACTGGCAAAATAGCATGACAAGCAAATATATTGCAAAAGTCACTGTGTAAGGTGTCCTACCTTCCCAAGTCAGCCACCGGGTCCAAGCACCTAGGGAGAGTCCAGCACCTAGGAGGACCAGCACCTCCAACATAGAACAAAACCCAAAAAGACATATGGGACGACTCTTCTACCATGTCCTTCAAAAAATCCAACTTTATTGTAAAGACGTCAGCAGTACAAGTGATGGAAATTTACACACTAACAAACGGCATTATGCGTTTTGTAACCAATGTCACTTCATCATCAGAGGGAGATAAGTAAAAGTGGCTGGACAGACAGTGTCTCCTGTGATTGCCTGAGACATCGCTTCTCAGCCAATTACAGGAAACGTTGTCAGTGCGGCCCCTTTTACTTGCTTCTGTGCTTGGAAAAGGCACAGAAGCAAGCAGAAGTGTGGGGAGAAGGAAGGCTGGGTAAGTACTGTTAGAAGCATCTGTGGATTTTATAAACTTTGCGAGGTGGAGTTTTTGGGGGGTTGCCAACCAAATATAAAAAGTTTTTTTGGGGGTAGGACATACCCTTTAACCAAGTTTACTATAATATAAAAGGGAAGTGCTACTGATCTAAACAAAACAGAGAAGAAGATGGTTATGTCCAATTAGATGCAGATATTGTGGGTACTCTCTTCTTGCTCAGTATCTGCTAATAGGTTTTTCCTTAATGAATACCCAGTTGCTAATATATTTGAAATACCCAGTTGCTAAGATATCCTTACATATGTCAATATTATCTTTGAAAAGCTGCTTACCATCAGAAGACTGCCACATGGGTTCTTAGAAGGGATACCGCTTGCCACCCTGGTGTATTTACAAAAGCCTTATTATGGGTTCTGACATTATTTTTTAAAACTTTATTATTATATTATAATAGCTGTCCAAGGAGAATCTAATTTAGTCCAGCTGACTTTACTTACACTGGCCGCCAAGATGATTAGCCTTCCATAGAGAAGAGGATACTAAGACTGATGGTGGCAAATCTATAAAGTATGAGATGGGAAATACCCACATAGATGGCTGAAGGGTATCTGGGGGGTTGTTGATTAAAAAAGCAAAAAAAATTGTGGTGATAAAGAGACATTATTGGCATAAAATAATATCCCTTTGAAACAGAACCAATAAGTTCTACATGCTCTATAGAATTTCAATTTATGGAAGTTCTATGTAGCAAAAGATACTAACGACAGATGGAATAAAAGTGGTGCTTCCTTACTGGATCGCTGGGAATGTGCTGCAGATTACATTTACATTTCATTTTAACCAGGGAGCTTTTTCTACCTCAAATTTCTCAATTACTTTTACTATAGGAAAAATTCAAAGCTTCAGAATAGAGTATCTTTTTTATCTTATGCTTATAATTAGAGATGGCCGAAATTTGGAAAGCTCAGTCCGTTTTCAAACGGAAAAGTTTGAAAGTTCGAAAACGGACCCATTAAAGTCAAGGGGAGTCAAATTGTTCGAAAAGTTTGAATGAAGTACAATTAAAATATCAATGGTAACTTAATGTAAATAGCTGTGGGACCTGGGAAATGGTCTGGGGAACATGTTAAAATATCCAGGAAAACTCGGTTTTACACTCACGCGTGCTACTTTTGAGCTCTCGCTTTCAAACATTCGATAATTATCCCATGAACAATTTGCGGTATTTACTCGCGTATAGGTATAATACACATTTTACTTGTGGATTCGAGAATTTTATATTTAGTCATGTATTGGTATAATAGACATTTTAATCATGGATTCAATATTCAACATTTACTCGTATATTGGTATAATAGACATTTTACTCGTGGATTCGATATTCGATATTTACTCGTGTATAGGTATAATAGACATTTTAATCGCGGATTCGATATTCGACATTTACTCGTGCGTAGGTATAATAGACTTTTTACTCGCGGATTCGATAATTCGATATTTACTCGCGTATTGGTTAAATAGACATTTTACTAGGATATTTGCATGCCTTGAACGTTTGAACATTCGCTAATTATCAAAAATCCAGAAAATATTGAAAATCCGGGTCCGGGATAGTTGAAGAAGTCTGAGTCCATTCGAACTCAAATAGTTCGGCTCGAACTCGGGTTCGAGTTCTAGTCCATCTCTACTTATAATATGATTAGTATATATTTATTATTTAGTAATGTATTTTACCATTATTTCTAAGATTAGTTTACCTACAGCAGTATAGAACACAAACAGGGAAATTCAATAAAAGTTCTTATCATTTAAAATGGTGCTAATTTTGCTCCAACATTTAACATTTGAAAGCTAACATCTGATTGGTTGGGGCAAAATTAGCACCATTTTTAACGATAACGATTTATCTCCCTGAATGTATGTAAAATTAGATGATCAATTATGGTAGAAGGTTAAAAGAAGCAAGATGGCGACTCTGAAGGGAGTAATTTAAACCCTATCAGGGAAATGTTATTTAGGACGAATTAGTGTAAAACTAATTTTGCCGTGGCAGTGTCCCCATTGCACACCCTATTTAATATAGGCTAAGTTAAGTTTTGCGCTACCATGTAGTGAGAAGCTAACTGCCTACTGAATGGTGCCGCAAACTCTGAGTCTTACCTGACTGGAATCCCGCAACATAGTAAGTCTTGCAAAGAGGTTTACTGCATTGCGGGATCGCAGTCAGGTAAGTTACACTAGGAAATATATAACATTGCCCTCTATGTCTATAAACTTAGTTGAATCAAATAGTGTTTCAATTGCAGTTATATTCCAACTGGTTCCTGAGATGGTCACATTCAGGGTTATTCAATAAAAGCTCTTAGCGTTTAAAATGGTGCTAATTTTGGCCCAACCAATCAGATGTTAGCTTTTAAATGGAATAAAAAGGTACAATTGAATACAGATAAACAAAAGGCAAAAATTGAGCTTAGAGTTTACTTTAACAGCTTAAGATCCCAGCTAGCCGGTGGCAGAGATGATCCCTGATGGCTGCCCCTAATGCTCATTATTATAATTATTATTATTATTTTTTTACCTCATAGTCATGCTAAATGTTCAATATTAGTTACTTAAGACACCAACCAGAAGCCCCCATTGCTAATGTTTAAAAGCACAAAGAAAATTTCCTTCTTAATTATGATTCAGAATCAGGCAAGTAGGAAATGGTTAATGAACAGTTATTGTCATTGGTCTAAATCAATATGTTAATTTTTCTACCCCCATTTACTAATAAAATGTGAGCCAGAATTATTTTCTAATTACATCAACGTGCCAAGTTATACATTGCAGACATTTTAAACTGTAATATTATGATGCTGGATTTTTCAGAGAAGCAGATAGAGAAGGAGGTGCTGGCTATGGATGAGAATATGAACATAAAGACACCATGTTAACCATAAAACGTTATTACAGTACACGGTTTGGGATGCTGCTTCTTTTGTTAGGATGCCAGTTCAGTTGTTTGCGCTGGAAGGAATCATTAATTCACAAATTAAAAGCTTTGTTGTCTAATAAATATCAAGCAAGAAACATTTTTTATTTTTGGTACATAAATCATTTCTAGGGCTCCTAGTAACTTGTACTTCATTTAGAACCTAAAGTGAACATTATTTACAGGGATAACAGAAAGCTTTTATAGGGATATTACTATACTTATAATAATCTGTGAACAAATTTGAGTAAAAAGAGTCAAGACAGGATCAAATGCTATTTCAGCTGTATGACTGTTGAAAGCTGTCAATAAATGTCCAGCTGAATGACATTGTTAAAATGAAGGCCAAAAATCGTAAAGAAGAAAAAAATCATTAAACCATTAAAGCTCAAAAATATATATAAAACAGTAAATCTAGGAGAGGATAGGCAAAAGAAATTAATGTATTCAGGTAGGTGAATGGCAGTAAGTGCTTCTGGAGCACCTTGAATTATACAAAACATTTAGCACCTACCTAGTTCACCTTTAAAAGGCATATCTGTTAGCTATAACATTTGTTGACAGGGAAAGTCCTTAAGGGATTCAAAGTGAGTAAATAGTGTCAAAGATTTTCCTTACTGAGACATTTCACAAAGAGTCAAAATAGACAAGTTACTCCAGAGTTTACTGTGCACTTAGTACAAATATCGATGCAGCTTGTATTAAACATGTTAACATGTTTTCTATAATAGAAGCAAATAGACCACAATAAAATGATTTTAAATACAAAGTATATATATATATATATAGTCACCTGGACTTTTGGCCATTTTGTATTTTTGTATTTAACTTTTATTAATTTAGTTATTTTAAACACTGCCTGGGACAGAGTTAACCAATTAAGCTACAGAATGTAGCTGGGGAAGTAGATTTTTTTATGCTGTCACTATAATTTCTTGCTGAGATGCTCATTAATTTCTGCTTTATATGACAACAACACTGAGGGCATATGTAGAGGTTTGATTAAATTAAGAGTGACACAGTAAAATAGAGCTACAATAGATGTTGCTAAAAAGAAATTTAAAAAAAGCCAGGAAGCATGTTAGATCTCAGTTTCTTCTACTCTTCATTAGAGAATGTTTGGAGCCGGTGAGTTCCATTTTTGGATTTTTCCAAAAATTGAAAATACAAAAGTGGACCCATAGAAGTCAATAGGAGATAAAAATCTGAAAGTTATGATTAAATTTAGCAATGGAATGTTAGTGTAAATGACTCAGGAACCTGGGAATCGACATCGCACTTAAGGATCTGGGTATATACCATTTTGGTCTATTTTAGGGTTTTGGATTATTGTGACTTGCGGTTGCGATTATTTGCAAATGAACCTGATTACCATTAGATATTTAAAAAAAAAATATTTACTGCAACATTAAGGTTGTGGGATGGAAATCAGCCTAGCGAAAAAAGAAAGCAAATGACAAATCATGATGAGCTCCACAACAGTCTGAAAGAAAAGCTATGGTGGCCAAATAAGTCCTGTCTTAAAAACAAACTTTATGTCACTTTTAAGTGCAGCTGATCAGGAGATACGGTGGTTCAAATGTTAGTGTCCTGTATTTGTTTAGCATCTATCCAGGAGGAAGCCTGCGTTGATCAATAATATAATGCACATCATCAGTGCCCACCCCCTCAAAGTTAAGATTCTTAGATGGTGCAGCAGGCCAATATACAGAACTTATTTTCTATTCCAGAAATCATAGAATGCCCTAGCTTATGCCACAAAGAGAAGGACAGATAAAAGAGTACTGTTGAAGTCATTAAAGCTGTAGAATGCATGAAAAGTTAACATTTTTAGCTCCAGCACAGCTTTTGAAGGTAAGGCTTGGTTTGAAGGTAATGCATCAACCTGTTACTTAACCCTAGCTTGTTGAAAGACAAATACACAAACACTTTGTTATAATTTTTTCAAGTTAAAATGTTTAATTGACCACTTATCAATTAAACATTTCCTGCCACCAATTTATTTATCTATGTTTCTGTGCATTTCAAACCTTGTTATATATTATCTTTATTTCAGACCATGCATGTTTTTGTGTGACCAACTATAGCTTAAATTTTAATTCTGACATTTCATAAAAAATGATTAAGTAAATGCAACACAAGCAGTAAACATTTTTGATTGCTTTCTTCTTATTACTCATTATTTTACCCAGTGCTATCAAGAGAGGCAGGCTAGCTGTTGCAGAACTAATTCACAATTAATCTTAGACAAATGCTGCTATTTTAATAATTAATCATTTTGCAGACTCACCACCTTGTCTGTCTTTTCATTCAATTTTCATTTCAATGAACCTGAACTTCCACCTGAGACAAAGAGTTTTGAAGAAATGACTTCATTAAGTCTTAAACCAGACATAATGTGTAATGAATATTTGGCCTTTAACATGACAGCAGTTTTTTAAAAAAAAATAAGCAGTAGTTTTCTTCATGATGTATTTAGGTCAAAGGCTAATTTAGTAAATGTCTTTGAGAAAGAAATATATCATTAATTAAACAGGAAGAAGCTAATTTTAAATGATGGCATTTTAGCTGTAAATTTGTTTCAAACTTTCCACAGCTTTCCACTAAAGGACTTTGCTTACAACAGTAGAGACTAATGTAGAGGGCTACTGCAACCATTTTTTTAACAAAAGGGTTTTTTGTTCCTAGCAAAAAATAAAGCTTCTAAATGCACCTGTATCCTCTATATTATCTCTGGTAGCTCAGCAGACAATGCTACTTTTATTAGAAACACACAGTCCATGAGGTTACAATTTCAATTACCTAAACTTATTTTTTACTGAAATTTTTTATTTGTCATACAGATGGGTGGATGGCTGGATTAACAGGCTTGTGGTCCATAGTAAGTAGAGATGGACTAGAATTCGAACCCGGACCCGGATTTCTCAGACTTTCAATAATTTTTGAATTTGAAAATCGATCGAAAGTTCGAATCGTATATGGTATAATTATTGAATGTTCTAATTGTTTATGGGATAATTATCAAATGTTCGAATCGTTTATGGGATAATTATCAAAAATAGAATGCGAGAGCTCAAAAGTACCGCGTGTCAGAATAAAATAGATTTTTGGAATGTTCTGCATATTCAAACGTGTTCCCCAGACAATTTCCCAGGTCCCAGAGCCATTTACATTAGGTTACCATTGATATTTTAATTGTATTTCATTAGAATTTTTCGAATTATTTGACTCTGATTGATTTTAATGGGGCCGTCCTCGAACTTTCGAACTCAAAAGTTCGAAAAAACGGACTGAACTTTCGGAAGTTCGTCCATCTCTAATAGTAAGGGATTACCTGTGATATTTGAGATTTCTTCCTGCAATTGGGGATAGTAACCAATAGGTGGCTCTGTGTTAAAAATAAAATCGTCTTGCATAAAAAATTAACAGGAGCAGATGATCTGCCTTCAGAAGCAGAGTGCACATTTTTATATGGGGGTCAGAGTGCCCTTTATTAATATGGGGGTCAGAGTGCCCTTTCATATATGGGGGTCAGAGTGCCCTTTATTAATATGGGGGTAAGAGTGTCCTTTAATAATATGGGGGTCAGCGTGCCCTTTATTAATATGGGGGTCAGAATGCCCTTCTTTATAAGAGGGTCAGAGTGGCCATTTATTAATATGGGGGCCAGAGTGGCCTTTAATATATGGGGATCAGATTGCCCTTTATAAATATGGGGGTCAGAGTGCCCTTTATAAATATGGGGGTCAGAATGCCCTTCTTTATAAGAGGGTCAGATGCCATATATTAATATGGGGGCCAGAGTGCCCTTTAATATATGGGGGTCAGATTGCCCTTTATTAATATGGGGGAAAGAGTGCCTTGGGTGTCAGAATGCCCTTCTTTATAAGAGGGTCAGAGTGCCCTTTTTATTTGGGGGTCAGAGTGCCATTTATTAGTATGGGGGCCAGAGTGCCCTTTAATATATGGGGGTCAGAGTGCCCTTTAATATATGGGGGTCAGAGTGCCCTTTATTAATATGGGGGTAAGAGTGTCCTTTATTAATTTGTGGGTCAGAGTATCATTTAATAATATGGGGGTCAGAGTGCCCTTTATTAATATGGGGGTCAGAGTGCTCTTTAATATATGGGGGTCAAAGTGCACTTTATTAATATGGGGGTCAGAGTGCCATTTTTATTATGGGGTTCAGAGTGCCTTTTTGCAATATGGGGGTCAGAGTGCCCTTCTTTATATGATGGTCAAAGTGCCCTTTTAATATGGGGGTCAGAGTACCCTTCTTTATATGGGGGTCAGAGTACCCTTTATTAATATGGGAGTCGGAGTTCCTTTTATTAATTTGGGGGTCAGAGTGCCCTTTTTCAATATGGGGGTCAGAATGCCCTTCTTTATATGAGGGTCAGAGTGCCCTATTTATATGGGGGTCAGAGTGTCCTTTATTAAGATGGGGTCAGAGTGCCCTTTTTACATGGGGATCAGAGTGCCCTTTATAATATGGGGGTCAGAGTACCCTTTATATATTGGGGTCAGAGTGTCCTTTATTAAGGTGTGGCCAGAGTGCCCTTTTTCAATATAGGGGTCAGAATGCCCTTCTTTATATGAGGGTCAGAGTGCCCTTTTTATATGGGGGTCAAAGTACCTTTATAATATGGGGTCAGAGTACCCTTTATATATTGGGGGTCAGAGTGTCCTTTATTAAGATGGGGTCAGAGTGCCCTTTTTATATGGGGGTCAGAGTACCCTTTATAATATGGGGGTCAGAGTACCCTTTATATATTGGGGATCAGAGTGTCCTTTATTAAGGTGCGGTCAGAGTGCCCTTTATTAATATTGTGATGGGAGAGAGACATTTGGGAAAAAGCGTGAAAGAGCGTTCCTTTACATGACCTACTATCACATGTGTACAACCAAAGTGCCTTTATAGCATTGTACCTGTTGGAACTTTGCAGGAACATCTGGTGGTATGTTTGTAGTATATGACCATTTTAAGATCACCTGGTTTCTGCAGTAGATTAAAGTAGGGTTATCAAACCTGTAGCCACCTATCTATTTAAAAACTATAACTTCCAGTATTCCCTGACTGCTCTCTGGTGTTGCAAAGTGATTGAAGAGGAATGGGGGTTGTAGTTTTCAAACACCTAGTGGACTGCAAGTCAGACATCCCTGTATTAAAACTAGAGGTGGACTAGAACTCGAACCCGAGTTCGAGCTGAACTTATTAAGTTTGAACGGACTCAGACTCCTCGAACTATCCCGGACCTGGATTTCTCGGACTTTCAAACTTTCCGGACTTTCAATAATTATCGAACATTCGTCGTCGCGGTTTTGAAAAATTATGGAATTTACGAGCCGTTCACTAACCCTTGAATGTATCGGTGGCTAACCCTCGAAAGTAGCGTTCATTTTTGCTAACCTTTGAAAGTATCATTCGATTTTAGTAATCTTCGAATTTATGGTTCTATTTTCGGTAACCCTCGAAAGTATCGTTCGGTAACCCTCAAATTGTCCATTACCCTCAAACCCCGACAATTGCCCGCTCATGTTTAAGAAGTGTTTTAACAAGTTTTGGTGATAGTGACATGTTCCCCAAACCATTTACCAAGTGCCACAGCCATTTTCAGCAAGTTACCATTGTTAGTTTAGCAGTAATAAAACCTGGACTTTTCAAACTATCACTCTCCCATTGACTTTAATGGGTCCGAATTCAAACTTTCGGAAGTTCAAAAACGGACCGAACTTTATGAAGTTCTGCCATTTCTAATTAAAACCCTAAAGGGTTGTTACTAGTAATCCTTAGTTTCTGGGGCAGTGGCAGGTCCAGCTCCAGATTTTTCCAGGGGCACCACATGGGCACAAATGCTAGCAAATGGGGCACATTAAAAAACATCAATAATCTATATCAGTATAATGTAAGGTGTACAAAACAGCTATTACACACCTTACAGTTAAATTGTGTGGGTTTTTAACTAAGAATTTTAAGTTTAAAGAATTAAACTACAAGAATAGGTGAAGAGCATTGCCTGTCTTTCTACCTCTGTTTGTCTTTCTCTCTACCTGTCTGTCCAGTCTATCTATCTTATTATCTGTCAGATAGATAGGCAGATAATAAGATAGATAGGCAGATATATAGGCAGATAGATAGATAGACAGATAGAAAGATAGACAGAAAGGCAGACAGAACAGGTGGATAGATACATAGATAGATATGGTATATAGTTAGATATGGTATGTAGATAGACAGATAGATAGGTAGATAGATAGAGAGATAGATACATATGGTATATAGATAGGCAAATAGATATGGAGATAGATTGTCTATCTATATATAGATATGGAGATAGATAGATAGATAGATAGATATAGATATGGAGATAGATAGGTTATTTATCTAGAGATAGATAGACAGAATGGAGATATATAGATAGAAAGACAGAGATAGATAGATAGATAGATAGATAGATAGATAGATATGGAGATAGATAGATAGATAGATAGATAGATAGATAGATAGATAGATAGATAGATAGATAGATAGATAGATAGATAGATGATAGATAGATGATAGATAGATAGATAATAGATGATAGATAGATAGATAGATGATAGATAATCTATCTGTCTATGTCTATCTATCATCACATAAGTATTACAACTGCATTTTACAGCAGCCATTGTATTTAATTATAATACTGTATGTACTCAAAGTTAAAATTTAAGATGTTCAATACCAAAGCTCCAAAACTGAGAACATGTGCATAGAGTAGACAGCTACACTACAGTGCAATCATATTATACATGATTCTGCATTTAAAACCAAATGCCAAATTAAACACTAATAAAATATAATGCCTTATATATAATGACCATTTTGGAAACTGGCATTGTATATCAGGACAATCATTGCTGCTAACATAAAAAATGGAGTGTAAACATTGCATGTACAGTTGCTACCTTCACTAGAAAAAAGATAAGTTGACCTGCCTGCATCTGCTTACTCACAAGATATAAATAAAGGGAAAACTCCACATTGGAACACCAAACACTACTGTGATTGCATTGATTAGACTATGTATGTATGTTTTAAAGTTATAAACAGCTGTAATGTTTTTCATTTCATGGAGCTGTTCTTTCTCCTTTAAAACTGAGGATTATTGTACTTTACAATAGCAGTGGGGAGGAGAAAAAAATGTTTGCTGCTCATTTTGTGTTACACGCAGCCAGTGATTAAACGTAGAAAAAAGTGAGTGTAAGAATTGCTGTTTACCTGAAGCTTTCATTCTTAGACACAGAGGGACTCTGACCCCTGCCCTGTTCTCCTTTCCTCTGCTCTGGCTCCTGGCTGCTCGCGCTCAGCACACGTAATTACTCAAATAGATCGGAATGCGGAAGTGAACCGCAGGCAAAGGAAGCTGATCGCTGGAGTGGACAAACATGATTTTTGGATGTTGCGGGCCCCCAAGGTACACAGGCTTTGCGACCCCAGTACCTATGTTACGCCAGTGGGTTTGGAACTTGGGACTAGGGAAGCACTTGGGGGGGCACTGCATCTGTCAAATGGGGCACATGCCCCATTGTGCCCCAGTGTAGCGCCGCCACTGTTCTGGGGTATGCTGGATAAGATCAGATATTTTAAATATTTAAACATGTAGTGCAGGTACTGTATCCTCAAACTATTGCCCTCTAGATGTTAAATACACTTGCTCGACATGCCCTGTATTGTTTGGTTAATCTGAACTTTTCCAACTATTTTCTCCTATTGACTTTAATGGGTTTTTTTTCCTGAACTATAGAACTTTATAACTTTTATTAAAGTTCTATAGTTTGGAAATGACCAAACTTCAGGAAGTTTGGCCATCTCTAATTCTTATCTTTCTGATAAGAATGAAAGCTATAGTTATCTACACAGGTTTTTAGTTAGCTATTGTGCGGTTAGGGGGTGATGGGAGCTGTAGTTCTAGTTAGAAAGATTTGAAAGCATTTCACCAGCCAATTTACGATTGGTAAAACAATTAGTAATATGTTGGTTGAAAGACAGAATTGGGCCAGTGAGTACAAGTGCTAATGCTGCCCATACACTGAACCGACTTTGGACCAATTTAATGTTCAATCCATCATTGGATGCATGGGCGCAACATAAAGTTGGTCACAAAATGATTGGGCTAGACGGTGTTCCTAATGTCAGGGTAATGCCGTGTGGTAAATTTGCAGTGTAAGGCCAAATAAAGCTAGGTACACATGGGCAAACTACCACCTGATCTTTTGTTACCAAAAGCTCTACCGAGTATGCTGGGTACAGATTCTGTCTGTCATTTTTTTAAAGGGTTATTCAATAAAAGTTCTTATCGTTTAAAATGGTGCTAATTTTGCCCCAACCAATCAGATGTTAGCTTTCAAATGTTAAATAAGATCTGATTGGTTGGGGCAAAATTAGCACAATTTTAAACGATAAGAACTCCCTGTAAGTTGGGTACACACATTCCTGATAAAGGGATATTTCCAAGGGGATTGCCCCTAATCGGTAAAGTGTGTACGGCCGAAACTAATGTTTCCAACCCCTATACTTTACATAGGGAGAACAATCGTGACTGTGTGTACTCCCATCTTTCAAAGATGAAGACATCTTGGATATAAAATAAAAACCTTTTATTGGCTAACTAAAATGATTGAAAATGCAAGCTTTCGAAGCACTAGCCTTCTTCCTCAGGCATGATACAATACTGAATCTTGTAAAGCACTCTGTTTTATACATACTAGAACAAAGACTTTCTGATATTACACAGATGTTATCTTTTGCCCCCACGCCTGTTTGGCAATTGCAATTCTCTACTACTATCTTTCAAAGATGACAGGCAGAATCTTGCAGATTTTAGGCTACACACAAGTTTAAAAGCATTTTCCCTATATGCAGTTTAGTTAGAATGTTCAGGACTGACACATTTCCCACAAGCATGGCCTTCTCTATATACTTTAGTAAAGAAATGCTAACTGTGGGCAAGGGAAATTTTCTGAATGCAAAGAGCGATCCCGCACTAGTCCACAAGGCACACACACTGCCAAGGAAGTGCTGATTCCGTAATCGTCTCTTTCTCATCTGTATGTGTACCCAGCTTAAAAGTCTACAGCCAATGCCTGATTCTGCCTATTAAAATAAATGGAATCTGGCAAAATTTACCAAAGTGTCTGATATATAATTTGTCAATTTTTGTTGATTTTTCGTTTCCAAATTGGCAAGTTTCATTCCACCAAAAAAAAAAAAAATTCCAATTTTTGATTTCTCATATATCTGTTATTTTGATAACTTCCAACTTTTGGAATTTCTGAAAATTCCATATGGTGCACAGATTCCTAAAAATGGCAGTTCTGAAACTAAACCAGGTTCATTTCTAAACTTAGACTTCTCTCTGATTGTGGCAATAATTCCAGCTAATATTTCTGATTCATTAAAATTTTACAATGTTTGTGCAATGTTTGCGCTATGTCAGAAGAACTACATACAATACAGAAGAACTGACTAGCCTGATCTTTTAGCAATCAACTCCTGAGTCTATTATATGTCAAATCAGTATATGGCCAGCTATAGGTTAGTGCATGTCAGTTATAGGCTGGAAAGAATGTTCCTGTTATGTCTCCCTTGTTATATTGTTCAAGAGCAAGAAAACACTTGGAATGTAGAGGGAACTTGATTTATTCACACAGAGCAACAGGTACATCACACTTTCTCATCCCATGCTATTCCCTAGCTTACTTCCTGATACTGCCCCTTTTTCCCAGCTTGCCTCTATGCCTTAAAGAAACAGTATTAACTAAACATGTAGATGTTACATCATCCCTCTTTTTTTTTTTAAAGGTTAAACAAAACATACAAACAGTAATGAAAAAATAAATGAAACACTGGCATATTAAAATACAGATCAGTTTATATTATGAAAGAGCTTATATTTCCTCAATAAGCCTTGGTGGGGGTTTTCATGGTCGGCAGGGGTATCGTCTCCTTGAACATGGTTCATCGTGAATCGGAGACTGACCACCACTCCTTGGTGATACTGAAGTATCAGCAGGTACATGGATGCATTCAGGTGATTGAACTGGCCCTCCTAATGTTTGAGGAGACTCTCTGACTCCTGTCTGTGCCTGTGGTATGTTATTCAGACTGGGGAGAACCTTAAAGTATGAAGCATTCCGGGTTATGCTATGTCCATCTCGCTGTGCCGTAATCATGCTACCTTTTCTGGCTATGACATGGTAAGGCTTGGGATTGTATGCAGAGGTTGTTTTGTTATGTCTCTTTTGTAAAACAACCACCCTATCATTTAGACATGCATGGGAGGACTGAGCATGACGTCTTTGGTCCGCATATTGTTTCATTTTCTGTTTGGATTGAGAATCTGTTTCTCTAATAGAAGAGTCACTAGGTGGTGGATTGTGTGCACTAGGGATTTCTGGAAGAAGTGTATGAATTGGCCTGTTAAAGACAAGTTTTGCAGGAGGAACATTAGTGGTTGAGTGAGGAGTGTTTCGGTAATTGCGTAAAAATTTGTACAATGCCTGCTTTAGTGGAATTTGTTCCAGATAAGCAGCCTTAACTCTCTTACCTAGAGTACTCATGAACCGTTCTACAATGCCATTAGCTTGTGGCCAGCAAGGAGTTATTTTTCTGTGTTTAAATCCAAGATATGCAGCAAATTGTTGAAACAGATGTCCATTAAATGGTGGCCCGTTGTCTGTCTTTACCACTCGGGGTATGCCATATGCTGAAAATATGCTGTCCAACGCAGGTAGTATAGTGGTAGCTGATGTGGATGTAATGAATGAAATATCTGGATATCTTGAATATTCATCTACAACAACAAGTAGGTATTGTCCATCGGGTAGAGGACCATAAATGTCCACAGCAATTTCATCCCAAACTGTTGAGGGTAAGGAAGACATATGGAGTGGTTCAGGTTTGGAAGAATTTGTTACTACTTGGCAAGTGGAACAGTGCTGTATAGTTTTTTCAACTATTTGATCCAAGTTTGGAAACCAAACTTTTTCTCTGAGAAGTTTCTTAGTGCCAACAATGCCACAATGTCCTTCATGGGCAATATTTACAGTAGTTTGGCGAAGGGCCTGAGGTACTACTAATTTGGTTCCTTTTAGAATGAGATGGTCCTTAGCAAGGGAAAGTTCATCTTTGACAGCTGCAAATGCCTTTAGTTCAGTGATGATTACTTCAGGATCAGGAAAGGTAGCTCTCTGGATTTCATGCCACCTGTTGGTTTCAATTATGTGTATTAATGCAAGAAGAGTTTTGTCCCGTTTGGTTGCCTCTATAAACATGTCCAATGTGAGTGCTTTTGGCACAGCGTGTGCAGCAACAAAGTTAATATATTCTTCTGCAATAGACTTTGTGGCCTCATCTGAAGTAGTGGGATGTCGTGAAATGTAATCAGCAGGATTGTTATATTTTCCTGGACGATGAATTATTTTGTAGTTATATCCTTGTAGTCGTAAACCCCACCTTTCGATTCGAGCAGGCATTTTTGCTCTTGGATTTCCAAATATGGTAATAAGAGCCAAATGATCAGTAACAATTGTAAATGGTGCTCCATATAAAAATAAGTGGAAGTGTTCACATCCCCAGACAACTGCTAGACTTTCTTTTTCTGGCTGAGAATATTTCTTTTCTGTAACTGTCAGACTTCTGCTTGCATAAGAAATAGCTTGTGGGTATGGGTTTTCTGGTTTATATTGGACAAGAATAGCTCCGAGTCCAACTGGACTGGCATCCACAATTAGTTCAGTTCTTAGCGCAGGATCAAAATAAGCCATGATAGTGGCAGAATTAAGTTCTGTTTTGATTGTCTCAAATGATTTTTGGCATGCTGATGACCATTGAAATGCACATCCTTGTTTGGTGAGGTCTCGCAAAGGTGCACTGATAGTGGAGAAGTCCTTGATGTACCTAGCGCAGTAACTGGCCATGCCAAGAAAAGAGCGAACTTCATTAACATCATTTGGGATTGTAGTTGATTTTATTGCCTGTACTTTTTTAGGATCAGGTTGCATCCCAGCAGCAGAAAATATGTGGCCATAGAATTCCAAGGTAGATTTGTTGAATTCACATTTGTCTTTGTTGAGTGTAAGTCCTTGGGATGATAAGCACTCAAATACTGCGTGTAGGGCCGAGTTGTGGTCATTCTGTGTTTTTCCAAAAACTAGTATGTCATCACTGTAATTGAGTGCATTAGGAATATGTTGAATAATGTTTCTTATTGCTTCTTGAAAAATCTCAGCAGCCGAGCAAACACCAAATGTTAGTCGTTTGTATCTTCGCAGACCAACATGTGTGGAAAATGTAGTTATGTATCTGGATTCTGGACTAAGTTCCAGTTGGTGATAACCCTTATTGAGATCCAGTTTAGAGAACACGGTGGCTCCATTTAGGAGATGAATAACATCACTGAGAGTTGGAGAGAGGTGTCTCTCTCTCTGTATAGCAGTGTTTGGAAGACGCATGTCTACACAAATTCTTATTTTGTTTGGATCTTTGGGTTTAGGTACAGCCACTATGGGAGAAACCCATGGAGTGGGGCCTGAAACTGTTTCAATGATGTCTTGTTCCTCTAAAGACTTTAGTTCGTCTTCAATTTGCTTCCTCAAGTGAAAAGGAATTCGTCTGTGTGGCTGTGAAATTGGACGAGTGTCTTCATCAATGTGAAGGTGAATTTGAAAATTCTTTAGTTTACCAAGGCCCACAAAAAGATTGGAGTACTTGTCAACTAGTGCTTGTACATCAGAGACTGTTGGGTTAGCTACAGTGTGAACTATATTGATGAGTCCAAGAGTTAAAGCTGTGTGATAGCTGAGAAGGCAACCCCCAGAGCCTTGTAGTACAAAGAAAGTTGTAGTATAGGTTTTATCTTTGTAGTAAATATCTGAATCAAATTTACCTATTGTCGGCAAAGGAGTTTGAGAGCCATAAGGAAAAATTTTGGTTTGTACAGGTATCAAAGCAGGTTTAGTATTCAGTTGGCAATATGTACACATGTCTATAATGTTCACAGAGGCTCCTGTGTCAATAGTAAAAGCAACTGCAGTGTTAAGGAGAGATATTGTGATGATGGGGGAATGTACAGTTTGTGCAGTGGATGTAATAAACACATAGTCACTGCAAACAGTAGGTGATTCATCTCCAGAATTTGGCTGAATGTATTTGACTTGTGCTGAGCTCAGTGTATCTGATGTGCGTAGGGATGACTTAGGAGCAGATTTACATACAATCGCAAAATGATTCAGTTTTCCACAATTAGTACATTTACGTCCTAGAGCAGGACAGTCACCATTATGAGGGAAATGTTTGCCACATCTGTAGCACATCTTTGAGCAGTCAGTGCCTGTAGTTTTGCGTTTAGTGTGCACAAGATTGCACACCTGTGCATCAGTGCCCTCCTCTATGGCAGCAGCTTGAGTCTCAGAAATTTCCAGGGACCGTGCCATGTGTAGAAGATCCTGCAAGCAACAATCTGCTTGTAAAGCTTTGCGCCGTAGCTTAGATGATGTGCAGGATACAATGATTTGTGATGTGATTTCATCATCAACATCAGCGAAATTGCAGCTTTGTGCTAATTGTCTTAAACGGGTGACAAAGGAGTCCATGGTCTCCTGGGGTAGTTGTTTAGCAATTCTGAACTTGTATCTTTCATATCTGATGTTTTGCTTAGGATTAAAATATTCAGTTAGTGCTTTAGAGCATTTTGAGTAGTCAGTAGTGCTGTCTGTAGGTAAGGTGCAGTAAATGTCATAAACAGCAGAACCAGCATAATGAAGTAATAAAGCTTTCTTTCTTTTATCCTCTGTGATGGCCATGGCCTCCAGGAAATTGTCAAAACGGAGTAGCCATTTTTTCCAGTTCTGTGCAAGATTATTGGCATCAGACAAATCAAAGTTGGGGAAGGTGTGGAGTTGCTCAGCCATATTAACTTTACTTTTGAAGCAGCAGTGATAGAGTTAAACTGAACAGTGCAGTTGAATGAGAGCTGTGCAGTCTGCTGTAGATGGACAGTGACAGGCAAGTGAGTATAACTGGGTCCTGTATGTGGAGGACTGGTACAGGTAGTCACAATGGTAAGTATGCTGGTACTCACAGGGTTAAAGTCTTTAATCCTCGTCGCCAGTTGTTATGTCTCCCTTGTTATATTGTTCAAGAGCAAGAAAACACTTGGAATGTAGAGGGAACTTGATTTATTCACACAGAGCAACAGGTACATCACACTTTCTCATCCCATGCTATTCCCTAGCTTACTTCCTGATACTGCCCCTTTTTCCCAGCTTGCCTCTATGCCTTAAAGAAACAGTATTAACTAAACATGTAGATGTTACAGTTCCTATCCTGGTGGGTGGGTGGTGGAAATACTATCAGTTTACAGTGTAATTTCTCACATTGAAATGCCCGTGCATGCATATTGTGCGTTATGGGTCGTCCCCCGCAAACGTGTCTATGAAGCTTACGGTCAGTGTATTATGAAAATGGAAATCAGGGAATTGTGCCACTTGGTTGTTTTAAACAGCACATTGCCCAGTTACTGTACAGGGAAGTAGTAGTCTGAAAATTGTGCATAAACATTCAGTCACTGATGATCAAATGGTCAGATAGCTAATGGTGCCCAAAAAACTCCATAAATGAACCAGTTGTCGGGCATCATGTGTTGTGGCTGCAATCATACTGCTGAACCAATTGTCAGGCATCATGTGTTGTGGCTGCAATCATACAGCTAGATACAAGTTTGTACCTAGCTTAACTTTTGAAAAACCCTCCACTGACAGATGTAGAAATCCTTGATTTCTGATAAATTGGTGGGAGAGGATAAAGTACAATGGGACCTGGTGAGATAAGCCATGTGCAATTCTAGGGGGTAGGGACAGACTGATGAGAGTTGGAGGCTGTTGAACTAACCAAACATTTCCTGCTGTGAGTTTCTAATGTCCTTATTAAAAGCTTTAATTCTTTTATACAAAAGACAGTTTTACCATGGATTGCACCTTTATATCATAGACAATGGCTTAAGGTTTATAAACGCGTGCAGGATGTGTATGCATGGCCGTTTCAGGCAATAATCAGTCAGTCGTTCGGGCCACCAATCCACCATCAATCTACCAACCAGCCTACCGACAATCCACCAACATTCTACCATAAATCCACCATCAAGCTACCAACCAATCCACCAACAATCTACCAATCAATCCACCAACAATCTACCATTAATCCACCAACCAATCAACCACCAATCTACCAACCAATACATCAAAAATCTGCCATCAATCCACCAACAATCTACCATCAACCCACCAACAATCTACCATCAATCCACCAACAATCTATCAACCAATCCACCAACAATCTGTCATCAATCCACTAACAATCTGTCATCAATCCACCAACAATCCACCAACCAATCCAATAACAATCTACCATCAATCCACCAACAATCTACCATCAATCCACCAACAATCTACCATCAATCTACCAACAATTAACCAACAATCCACCAACAAATTCACCAACAATCCACCATCAATCTACCATCAATCTACCAACCAATCCATCAACCAATTCACCAACAATCCACCATCAATCTACCAATCAATCCACCAACAATCTGCCATCAATACACCAACCAATCCACCAATAATCTACCAACTGTGCAAATGACTGTCGGTTGTGGCAATAGTGTCTGTGGCTGACAGTTTGCATGACTGATTGTTCGGGCTCATAGGGAACGGCACATTCAGCTGTGATTTACCAACAGGCCTGATCACCAGTTCGTCCAATACGGGCAAACAGGCAACCAAGCTTGGTTATGGCCACCCCACCCACAAAATAAGATATTTTTGGCCGACAGTTCACCTTAGGCTGGGTACATACAGGCAGATTTTCCGGCCCAATTGACCGTGAATTGTAGTGAATCATACAAACAGCTACAAAGCAGTTTCACTATAACATACAACACTGGGTGAATGCTATTGGCTGTTTGAAGGCAAAGATAATCTCTACTGCACAGGCTCCCAACTCTAGCTGTGCTTCAGATTTTGGGAGGGGGTGGGCACAGAGCGAGGAGAAATGCATACTAACTAGAAGTGAGCTGAACAGGACATGAGCAGATCTAGTCACAGAGAGCATCGAAAGCAAAAAGGGATCAAATTTGTGGCAGCACTAAAGATATAAAAAATTATACAGGCAAGTGCTTGTGAAGGTTCTCATTCATCCAGGTCATGGTATATCTGTTGTATTCAATTAGATCAACTGGACTTGAAATGTAGTTCTTGAAGACATTTCGCTAGTCATCCGACTGGCTTTCTCAATTCAGAATTGAGAAAGCCAGTCGGATGACTAGCGAAATGTCTTCAAGAACTACATTTCAAGTCCAGTTGATCTAATTGAATACAACAGAGATACAGGCAAGTCATTTATTTTTCACTTTAGCGTCCCTTTAAAGAAAATTAAAAAAAATAACACATCAAATGATCATAAACTGTACAGTCAACAATAGCATAACCTAAATCCTTCACATTTCTATAATATAAGTAAAACCCTTAGGTGTAAATCAATATAAAGTTGAATGTCTTACTAAGGAGTAATTGAGGGTTAACTTTTTAAATTATATAATTCTAGGAAGGGGTGAACTGCAGGTCAAAGTTATATTTTCATTCACTATGGCACACAAGTGAGGTTTATTTCTTATTTGTCTGCATCTGATCTGACAAATTACTATATAAAAGACCTAAAGCTAGTCATACACGGGCAGATTGGAAATCTGATTGGAAGAACCACTTGATTTCCCCCTACAATCTGTGAAAAGATAGGGGCCGAAGATGGGGTCGTGGAAAATTTTCTGCTTGGCCTGATCTTTGTCTTTTTGATAAATCATCCAATCCATCGATCCTGTGCAACCAATCAGATTTTATCAGATGTTTTCATATTGTAGGCGACCAGTATAACAGTATACAGTAAATTACATATTTTTGGTTGCTGCAGAATAAGAGCACAAGCAAAATGTTATTAAATAACCCCTTAATGCTCTTCCTACTCCAAGATAAATTCTGTGGAGTTTATAAAAAAATTTGCAGTACATATAGGGAACAATGCACCAAGAGGGCAATATCGGCTCCTGGTGCAATGGCTCTGGCAAAGTTATATGCTGATAGCAGCTCTTGGTACACTGCAAAGGTCCGTCAACTATTTCAGCACTTTTAATGCCAGTCATTTGCTGGCATTAAAAAGTGACAGAATACAATGTCACTACCAGCATATAACTTTGCTTGCGGTGGCTGCTTGGTTTACTTCCACATTTGTTGAGGTGTTAAAGTCACTGTTACCGATATTACATCAGTTAGCGTGGCTTAAACTGCTAAGCAAGAGAGTTACATCTCTTGGTACACCGTCTGGATAGAATATTGTGAGAAGAAATGTAGGTAGAAGAAAGCTTGGAAGTCAAATATTTGCTTTAAAATATGTATTATTATTCTTTCTTTTCCAGACAAAGAAGATCATTGAGATCAATTTAATGTTGTGCTTCTCTTGGTATATGAATATAAGGTCAAATAATCTACTTGATATTACCTAAGACTTGGGGGGAAATAGTGTAAGAAACTTTATTGAACATTTGCTTCTCATTATGAATCTAATTCACAAGTAATATTACAGTGACATCTGAATTATTTGACTGTACTGAAACACATTTACTGTCATTAACCAATGCAGTGTCTCATGCTTTACTTGCTGGCATATGGAAGCTGATTACTGAGAAATAATTTATGTAAGCATGTTAGACCAAAGTATGCAGGTTTATTCTGAAATGTTTAAAGAACTGGATATGAATTATTTATATCATGCCCGATGGCTTCCCCCCCTCCCCTTTTGCATTACCTGAAGTCAATCGTGCTATTATCACAGTTATTAAGCTGTGGGCTGCTTGTAGCTGTCGGGCCAGGAATAAAATAACTAATATTCTAAAAGTGACTGGGTACTAGCTCAGCACAAATTGTATAGTTTGCACCAGAGTGAGGAAGACACAGCTGGCACAACATTTCTTTTCCATGTACTGGCATCCCATTCATGCTGCACCAGCATCACTTTAATTAATCAGACAGATCAGCAGGATACAGGTAAACTCATGCTGAACAGACAATAACATAATGGAATCTTGGCGTAAATCCTTAGATTTGCTATTAAAAAAGAAATAATAAAAAATATTTTTTATCTGTGCGTACATTAAACTTTGCCCGTGATTTGGTACTATGGGCATCCACAGATGCAAGCCCATGCGATATTTAGCATAGACTACCCACAAAAATCCCATGGACACTTTGCACTTTGTTAAAGTTCAATTAAACTTCTATTTTAACCCCCTAATTTATCTCCCTTTATTGATTTTAAATTAGCTTCCTAAATGATCATAGAGTGGGTGGATTTCTCCAGTTAATATCCACTTGAATGAGTTTTTTTTTTTTACTCAACAGAAAGTACAAACACGGTCAAAAATAGTTCATCATATTGCCTCTCGTTTCACACTTAGTGCTAACCACTGAGCCGGCACGGTGGCTGCTCAACACGGTGGCTCAGTAGTTATCACTGATGCCTTGCAGCGCTGAGGTCCTGAGCTCGATTCCACCCTTGGATACATCTGCAAGGAGTTTGTATGTTCCCCGTGCTTGTGTGGGTTTCCTCCATGCACTCCGGTTTCCCCCACAATCATAAAGACATATGATAAGTTGTATGTGTATATAAAGTGATTAGATTGTAAGCTCTTCAGGACAGGGCCTGATGTTAATTGATTAAAATAATTGTAAAGCGCTGCGGAATATGTAGCGCTATATAAGAAATAAAATACATACATTCTATTCTCCTTTAAAAAATATTGTCAGTTGACTAAAGAGGTTGCAGTGTAGCTCAAAGGCTTTACATTTTGCATTTAAATAAAATATTATGGTCTTAGCATTGCATAGTCAGCTCTCACTGATACATTTATATTTTGTAAATTATTGAAAAGTCAGCCAACCCATGGTGTTAAGAATTGACAGATTTAGGATAATGTAAAGGACATATTAAATGCTCGCTCTGATTGCACTTCAAGGTAAATTTTGGATGTTACATAACAACATAGGAATTGAGATTGAATAAAGGTATACAACCATCTAGTCCAACCTTTAAATACCTACTCTTAATAATACTTAACAGTTGATCCAGAGGAAGGCAAAAAACAAATTGGGGGATAATTCCTCCCTGACTCCAAATGGCAATCAGAAAGTATCCCTGGATCAACCACAATTTATGTAAATACCAATACCAATAAATCTCAATATTTTTTTGTTTTAGCCCACTTTTTAGTTATTCAGCCCACTTTTATAGCCATCCAATGAACTTGCCATTACCACATCTGCCACAGTTTCACCATTCTCACTGTAAAGAAACCTTTCCTAACCTACAGATGAAACTTCTTTTCTTCTAGTCTTAAAGGAAAGTGATCATATCCCTGCGCAAATGCTGCTTCTCCAATTAAAACAGCCCTAGCTCATCTAATCTGCCTGCATCGTCAAGCTCCTCCATTCCCTTTATTATTTTAGTTGCCTTCTCTGATCTCCTTTCATTTCCATGATGTCCCTTTTGTAAATGGGATTCCAAAACTGCACATTCCAAATGAGGCCTTACGACAGTGCCTTGTAAAGATGGAGAATATTTTTTCTCTCACTTGAGTAACAGTCTACTGTATATTCAAGACAATGTCTGTTTCACATAAAAATATATGTTTGGAGGTAGGTTCCTGGGCCTTTTTACTGTAGGTGAATATAGTGCCCACCTGGGCTGTAAACACCACAAATTGTATAATCAATTTATGGCTGATCAATCTACAATTTTAATTTTGAGAAAACTTTACATTTTCATTCAAAAAGAAAACAGTTTGAAAGCCACAAATACAAATCTTCAAATTACAAAAATATGCAAAAATCAAATCTTTGTTCGATTCTTTACTGCTTGGTTACTGTAGTTTACATGATTATTAATTTTATTGATCAGGAATTAATTAAAAGTCTCAAAAGCATGTCAGATTCTTGTAGTACTCGATAATGATCACTTTTGTTCAATTGAGACATAATCTGATTATTTTTACTCCCTTGCTTTCCTGTACCCCGTGTTCCCCTGTGGCTGTTAATATTAGCTTAATTAGAATCTATGGGGCTGTGTAAGAAGGAAATGTAATATCACTATGAATCACACCTTACCATGGTCCTGCAATGCAGTAAACATTTTGAGCGAGCAAGGTAAAGAGTGCTCTGTTGCATGACATAAAATTCCACAATAAAATAAAACACAAACAGGCAGATGTAATAAAAGCTCTTATTAAAAATAGTGCTAATTTTGCCCCAACCAATCAGATGTTATTTATCATTTGAAAGCTAATATCTGATTGGTTGGGGCAAAATTAGCACCATTTTAAACGATAAGCAGGGTTATTCAATAAAAGTTCTTATTGTTTAAAATGGTGCTATTGTTGCCCCAACAAATCAGATGTTAGCTTTTAAATGTTAAATAAGATATGATTGGTTGAAGCAAAATTAGCACCATTTTAAATGACAGGAATTTTTATTGAATAACCCTGAAGAACTTTTATTACATCTCCCTGAAAATAACTCATGTTGGTGCCCTTTATTTTATCCCCCTCACAATTTTTAAATTTAAATATGAAAATTAATGTCCTTGGGGACTCACAGGGAATAACTTAGAGCTAAGGAAGGAGAGCTAAACTTATTTTTTGTTAACCATAATATGAAAGGATTTCTCCCCAGATAGTTATCTAAAGCTGTGTTTATGTGCATGTAATAAGTATATTTTGTAACTATCGAGGTTTACATGTAATTGCCAGTACAACTCACAGCCTTCAAAGAGCGTGTGAGCATGTTCACCTATTGGCCATGCCCCCTGACACTAGTATTCACTGTCTCTATGCATAGTGTATTTTACACCCTAGTTTGGCAATTTATTTATTGTCACTTTTTTGGTCCAATCCTAGCTTTGATTATTAGGAAGTTAGGAACATTTAAATTACCAAACTAGGGGTGTGATCTATTTAATAATATGCCACTTGTACAAAAACACAAAGGAGCATCTAAAGGTTCGTACACACGTGCGATTGCGGGTTCCAACCCATGATGCATGATGTGTATAAATGTTTGTTTCGGCCAATAATCAGCCAGTGTATGGGCACTTTATCAGCCAAAATGTCAGTTCGGTCAGGGATAGTTGCCCGACCAGCCAGGCAGATCTCCGAACGAAAGTGATCATATAAGGGCTGATTATCGGCCGAAATGAACCTTCATACATTACGTGCATTGCGGGTCAGGACCAGCAAGTGCACGTGTGTACAAACCTTAAGAGTCTGTATGAGGGGTGACATAATAAGTGCAGCTGCTAAACATGTATTAGAGAAAAATGGTGGTATTCACCTAGGAACCGAGTTCATGGAACTTGAGTCATTAAAGGTAAAGGAAAGAGGTGAATGCCTCAAAAAACTGTAGATGCACTTTAGACTGGTGTGCAGTAGTTCATTGAGTTTACCTTGTGGGGAACATAACGGTTTTAATTTCCTATATTTAAATATATCCTGATATAGTGGGTTATCGCAGTAGATATCCACACTAGGCCAGTATTGAATAAAAAAAAAGTAGCCACAGACCTGGTTTATTTCATCTGTAATTCATAAGGTGGAATGATTTGAACAGCATAGAGTGCATTATGATGCAATTTTTTATTTGTATCCTCTTTCGAGCTATTTGCTGACTAAAACGTTACATGAACTTTTTATGAATAAAACATATTTTTCTATGAAATAAAATAAACTTAAGATGCAGAAGACTAGTGTAATCTCTCACACTATTAATCTAAAACTTCCAGAGATTCAAATTCTTCTTTTTTCTGTGGGATGCTGAAAGCTGTATTTTTGGGGCATCAGGGGGCCACAAATGGCCAATAACCTCTTCACTACAGGATATACTGATTTTTTTTTTTACTGAACTCAATTTATACAATATTTTATTGACAATTACAGAATATTCCTGCACTGGTTTAAAAACAAATTTAGGGCAATGTAATACTTACCCTCCACGATCCTCTTCCTTACAGCTTCTCGCAATTTAACTTAGCATGAGTTACTTATTGTGGGAACCAGGCAAGTAATTAGCACAGAGGGTAACACCAGCAGCATTTAATCAGCGTTCCTTTTCATGCTACATAGTAGCAGAAAAACACTGGGTGCCTGCGCCAGTACTACAAAATCGCGAAAGCCTGGGAAAAATATTACGTCGGGTAGCATGCGTTATATTACATTTCCCTGTTTGTGTGTGATATTGTTGCATACAAATTTATTATATTCTACATACTGTATATGAATGTTTTTTGGGTTTTTTTTGCAAAAAACTTTGGACAATTATCAAACAAACTTTGAATCGGGTAAAGCCCCGAACTCTAGGAAAACCCATTAGGCTCTCAAAGGGAGGCACTCAAACAGCAATAAAGGGGAAATCAATATCCCTTACAAAATCCTGGGACTGGATAATAAATAAATTGTGCAAATTAAACCAACCAACCATATGTGTGTTTCAGATAAAATGTAACCTTTATTATACAGTCACATAAAAAACATATTTCTCCTCAATACACTAAAAGTCCCTAACCCCTATGAGTACAAGGCTAAAAATAGAAAGTACCGCACACCCCTGGGTGTCCCCAGGAATAAATAACTCTGAGGTGTCCTGGAAATATAGTAGCCAAAGAATGAAATGAATATAAACATGCAGATAAGTAATATAGTTAGTATGGCATCAAGCACGTGCACGTGCTACAATTTAGTGTAGATATTACCGGCCATCCATGAGGTTGGGGTAACCCCTAGCTGGAATGGTAAAAAAGCATAAAGCACAAGCACATACACAAAAGCATTGATACGGCTGGTAATAGCAGGGAAGGTGTATGTAATACTTAAGTGTCCTGGGATCCATAGGTACCAAACACGATCTTCTGTTCAGCCCTACATTCCAGTCATAGTAAAGTCCATATGTACCACTGACGTATTCCTTCCGTATAGGATCCCACTAACCAGCCTCTCTGCTACTAATTCCAAAGACACCAGCGCTACCGACGCGTGTTATAAAAGGTAAGTCCTTTCTTCTTCCGGGTCAAAGATCCACTCACGTCCTAGGCAATTTATGTACATACTGTCCGAATCTCATTCACTAATATAATTTGTATACTGGGGAACAAATAACCTGTTCATTGGGTTCTCACTCAAGTAATTGGCCATGAGGTGTCCGGACAGAAAAAACACTAATGCAAAAATGAATTAAACCCGTTCATAGGAGGTATACCCACCAAACATATTTAATCAGCATCAATTTGCAACACTCCCCAATAATGTCCTGAAGTTGTTGAAGAGTACCAAACATAATTTATATATACTGCTTAAATGCAAAATTAATAACAATTGTTACCAATGGGAATGGCATAAACACAATTTAATTATCCATGAGTACCATTTTCCAACCAAGAATTGTATTACAGCATATTATGTATCAATATGATATATAGACATAGACATATAGAGGTATTCTGGCAGTGTAGTGACACCAGAGGGTATTTGGGGGTATTAGCCTATATGGACCAATCCCATTAATGTAGATAACTTGGCTGAAGGCATATTTCATAAGAAGATTTGAAACATTAGTTCCTCATTAAGTCCGTTTGGGACAAAAGATTTAGCTTCGAAAATCTTTACCTCCTTGTGGGGGTTTGTTAACTTTTTCTATCCCCCAGGCTTTTAAGCCTTCTGGGTTAGCCCCATGCATATATTCAAAGTGTCTCGCCACTGCACTTTCCATATTTTTGTTACTGATGTTTCTAACATGTTCCAAAATTCTAGTGGCTAGGGTTCTGATTGTTTTTCCTATGTACAGCTTTCTGCATGGGCATTCTAATGCATAAATTACCCCGGTGGCCTTATAGTTGATAAACTCTTTGATAGAATAAGTATGTGTTAACTAGAGATGGTCGAACTATTGAAAGTTCGGTCCGTTTTCGAACTTTCGAACTATTGTAAAAGTTCGAAAGTTCGAAAACGGACCCATTAAAGTCTATGGGAGGCAAATAGTTCGAAAAGTTCGAGTCAAATACAACTAAAATATTAATGGTAACTTAATGTAAATGGCTGTTGGACCTGGGAAATGGTCTGGGGAGCATGTTCCAATATCCAGGACTTAAGTAAAATCGATTTTACTCTCACGCGCGCTACTTTCGAGCTTTTGCGTTCGAACGTTCGAGGTAACATGGACATTTTACTTGCAGATTCGATACTCGCGTATAGGCTGTAATGGAGACTTTACTCGCAGATTCGATGTTCGCGCCTAGATACCATGTACATTTTACTCGCGGATTCGATACTCGAACGTTCGAACATTCGATAAATCATCGAAAGTCCGGGAAATATCGAAAGTCCGCGTCCGAGATAGTTCGAGATGTCCGGGTCCGTTCGAACTCGAACAGTTCGGCTCGAACTCGGGTTCGAGTTCGAGTTCTATGCCATCCCTAGTGTTAACCCATACTGAAACTGCGTTTTTTTACACATAAAGCGGCATGCTTTGCATCGTCCACATTTATATGATCCTTTAATGCTCATCCAGCCATATTTTATTGCTACAGGAGTAATAGCTACGAACTAGCTTCTGACCTATTGTAGGTGCTTTCCTTGCGGTCACCATTGCTGTCTTACCTACTTTATCACTAAGCCCTTTATCTGAGCTCAGGATGAACCAATACTTATTTAATGTGGATTTTATCCACTTGCAGTCGTTGTTAAACTGGGTTATTAATCTTATTTTGGAGGTACCCTCCTCCCTCTTTTTGTTATTAAATAATAAGTTTGATCTGTCACTGTATTTCGCTCTTTTGTATGCATGTTTCAGCCATTTTTCTGGATAACCTATTTGGGGAAATCTGACATGAAAATCTTTGGCTGCTTTTTCATAACTGATTAGATTAGTACAGTTCCTTTGTATATGTAAATATTGCCCTATAGGTATACCTTTAAGTAATTGGGTGGGATGCAGACTCTGCACTCTCAATAATGCATTCCCTGCTGTGGGTTTGCAATATGTTTCTATTATGACTTGGTTATTTTGTTTCCTAATTAGCAAATCTAAGAATGGAATACTTGACTGGCTACTTTGACTGGTAAACTTTAATTTCCAGTTTTTTCGGTTGATGTCAGTTAAGAATTTATTCAATTCAATATTGGAGCCAACCTACAATAAGATGACATCATCTATATATTTAGCCCACAGCAAGATATATGATGATGCCCATTCAAAGTCTGCTCCCATAATAACTTCTTTCTCCCACATCCCTGGGTAAAGATTTGCATACGTGGGCGCGAAAACTGTACCCATGGCTGTCCTGGTTAATTGTTGGTAGATTTTTTTGTAAAAAGTAAAGAAATTATTATGCAATATCAATTCTAGTAACTGGACTATAAATCCCGAGTGTTTCTGATATTTATACCCTCTTGTAATGCATTGAATACCTCTTTCATGCGGTATAGAAGGATATAATGCCTCAATACTGACCAAAATAGTCCGATCATTCACTCATAGGCCATCCAACCTTTTAACCACTTCCTTTGAATCTTGTAGATAAGATGGAAGTGTATAAAGAAAAGGCCTTAAAGCATGGTCAGCATATTTTGAAATATTATCCGTTGGACTTCCTATACCTGAAATGATCGGATGGCCAGGAGGGTTACTCTGATTTTTGTGAATTTTTGGAATACAGTAAAAGCATGGATTCTGTGGATGTTCAATATATAAAAATTCAAACTCTTTCTTATCAATCACATTTTTTTAAGTGCTTCCTTGAGGCAAAGGTATATCTTGTTATCAAGATCCAGTAACAGATTTTTCTTTGTCGAGGAGGTCCTTGATAAAGTAGCTTTTAAACAAATGTCTCTTATTGTTAAAGAAAATAATAAACAGATGGAATAGATATAGAATTAGAAGTTAACAAAAGAGCTGATGACCTAATTAAATGGAAAGATCATAAGGATTATGCCAACTTGAATGATAGAGTTAAGATAGAGACTGACAAACTACAAAGCAGCATTTAAAATAAGGAAAAAGAAAACATTTCAAAGGGACAGCATAGACTATGAACAAGGAAGAGTATACACATATGACAAAAGTAGTTCATATAGTGAGTCCTCAGAAACAGATGGAGTTAAGTCAATTGAGATTAGAAACAAACAAAGAAAAAGGTTTTCACAATTTAAAAAGAAGGGTGAGAAAAAAGTTTTAATCATAAGAGTAATCAGAAGAGGAGGGTGGAAAACAAAATACTCAGAGAGACCCGAGACAGAAAAACTTCAATCTCAGACAGAAGAAGCAATAGGGCATGATGTCATAAATTTATCTACACATACTCTGACTACTGATCAAATACAAGTATTATCTAAGGGTTAAAATTTTGCCATGTCCAACAGTTTAGATAAGTCAAATCAGTTTGCACGTAAACATACATTAAGCAAAATATACAGTCATAAAAATAGGGAAAATTCAGATGTAAAACCAGTGTTGGGGAGTAAAGACTCACTCGCCCTTGACACCCTTAATTCCCTCTCGGAGCACTCTAGAGAGATGAATAAAACTGTTCTTGAGAATTTAGAAGATCTGCTATATGAAAACAATGTTAGTAATAAAAGTACATTAAATTAGGTCCATTATTTCTCTTAGCTTGTTATAGCAATATAGAGATTTCATTATTTCCACACAGTGCTATTGAGTGTTTTAAACTGTAATGTTCATATAATAATAAAACAATAGTACCATAGAACCATATATCTTAATAGATGCGTACACCATTTTTTTTCCCATTAACCTTATATCTTTCTTGTAACTTAATTTGCCTGGTTCATTTTTTCATGGAACACCAAAGGAAGCATACGTAGAGAGATATCCCAGCCTCCCAGGTAGGACTGACCTGCCTATACATTTTTACGTCTACCCTCTCTCTTCCCAATGTTTAAAAAGAATACCTGAGTACAAAATATTTATACAAAGCTGTGATGTCCAAGTGGGAGGGAAACAATATACATAACCAGAAACTTAGTATAGTATAGTATAGTGTAGAATAGTATTGATGTTGAATAAAGACATATATCCATCCAGTCCAACCTACTCAGCAATACCCACATTTCAAAAAAAACCCACCGGAATTAAAAAGGGGAAAACAAATTCCTTCCTGAATCGGAAATATCCCTGGATCAACTCTATCTTATATATCAAAAACTCTTTCCTAACTTAAAGACTAAACTTATTTTCTTTAAGTCTTAAGGGATGTCCACATGTCCTCTGACGTGTTCTTTTGGTGAATAATGCCCCAGATTGTGTATTGTATGGCTCCTTAATGTATTTATACACAGTAATCATATCCCCACGCAAGCGCATTTTCTCTAGCGAACTTAATTGTAACTTATCCAATCTGTCTTCATATTCAAGCTACTTCCTTCCCTTTATTATTTTAGTTGCCCTTCTCTAAACCCTCTCCATTTCCAATATGTCCTTTTAGTACATAGGATTCCAAAATTGCTCTGCATATTCCAAATTAAGCCTTACCAATGCTTTGTAAAGAGGGAGAATAACATTCTTCTTCCTTGAATCCATAACTCTATACAAGACAATATCTTGCTAGCACTAGCTAATGCTGCCTGGCACTGCTTGCTAACTTTTGGTTTGTAAATAACCAAAACCCAAAGATCCATTTCCAACAAAGATTCACTTAACAGAGAGACATTTATAGTATAAGTAGCACAAGGATTTTTAAGTTCAAAATGCATCACCTCACGTTTATCAACGTTGAATCTCATCTGCCACTTAGCAGCCCAATGTGACAATCTATCTAGATCCACCTGCAATGATTGCACATCCTCTGAAGTTTTTAGTGGTCGACATGCGTCATGTGTCATCAGCAAACAAAGAAAACTTGCTGAAAATACCCACTTTCAAATCATTAATAAACAGATTAAATAGAAGTGGCCCCAACACAGAACACTGTGCCAACCCTCTCAGAACTTTAGTCCATATTGATGAAGCCCCATTAACAACTACTCTCTGCATCCTATCCATCAACCAACATTCTATGTATGTACAAATGTGCCACCCCAGCCCAACAGACCTTAGCTTATACATTAGTTGTCTATGGGGGACTGTATCAAAATTCAAGAATATTACATCTACTGCAAAATCTGCAAAAATAAGAACTAATAAAACTGAACCAAGCTCTCTAAGGACCTGAGGATGCATTTTATCTGTTCCAGGACATTTATTAATATTAACCTTATTTAGTTGTTTCTTCACCATACCCTCGGTTAAACCAAAGTGCACCTGCATCTTTTACACTATTATTGCCACATACTCTATGCTATCTGTATTTGGATTTTCTATAAAGGGAATTTTTTTTAAGACATTGCTTTATCATCATCCTCCGTAACTAACTTATCTCCATTAATTAATGGTGCCACATTTTCAGTCTTCATCTTCTTACTATTAATATATATAAAAATTGTTTAGGGTTAGTGATGCTTTGTTCAGCTATCCTGAATAATTTTAGCTAGCTTAATTGATTTCTTATAATCTTTCATAATCTTAATCCTTCTTACAATTACAGTTTTTATAATTCCTAAAGGCCATTTCCATTCCATCTGAATTAAATGCTTTAAATGCCCTTTTCTTATTTTCCATTTCCCTCTTTATATCAGAATTAAGCCACATGGGTGCAGATTTATTTGCAGACATATGCTGCCTTTGGGTGAACAGGAAATAGATTTTATCACTTTTTCCATTTTAACTTCATCATATAGTGAGGAGTTTCCTCACACTGGATTTCAGTGAGATTTCATCTCTCATCTCTCATTCTAGTCGGTGTGTTGGGGCATAATTGAACAATAGAGAAATGCACTGCACAGAGCTGTGCTATGATCAGGTTCACTTCATTATCCTCCTCTTGCAGCTCTGTTCTATGCTGTTTCTGTAATTGCATATCCGTTTCCATTTTATGTTAGATAGCAAAATCGCATGCGCAAATGTGTAACAATGCGCAACAATGCACCAGAATTGCACACGCGATTGTGTGCCATGAGGCTTGCGATTATACATACACTTCAGTGCCTTGTAGTGGGGTCTTAACTAATAGTTACATTTAGGATGAGGCCCCACTACAACGCATTGAATTGCATGCTTAATCATGAGTATTATCACATGCAAATGTGTGTGTGCGATTCTGGTGCATTGTCAGGTGTACATGAGATTTTGGTATTTAACATTAAGGAAATGCATGCGTTTGCTCAAAAAAATGGTGATCACATATGGAAATGGATGCACAAAGCATGCGCATCGGAAATAGCGTGATCTTTTACGTTCCTGTGATTTCCATTCTAACAAAAACACATACGCAATCCCAAGCGAGATCCCGTGAAAATGTGGCCTAGCTCTATTAATAAATGTAATTAGTAGTGCTGCACTGAAATTGTAATTATACAAAAAGTGTACATAAAAGCCCTCCAGAAACAGACATGGAAGAGCACCTAAATTCGATTTGAATTCAATTAATGGATCACAGCACAGCTAGTGTGACCAGTCCAAAAGGCACACCCTTTGCTCCAAGCAAACCCCACCTACATTATCTATGACCCCACCCCTAAATTATCGACAATTTTTTCAAAAATAAAATAAAAAACTAAAAGCAAGGTTAGTGATAGTTACTGCCTATATGGACACATAGATTGTATAGACAGAGAGAGATTATATAGAGATAGACAGATAGATAGATAATAGATAGATAGATAGATAGATAGGATTGGACATATAGATAGATAGTATAGACACAGAGAGAGATTAAATAGAGATAGATAGATAGATAGATAGATAGATAGATACATACATACATACATACATACATACATAAATACATGCATACATACATTTATACATACATACTAAAGTTAATAGAGCAGGGAGTGGGCAACAAGCAACAGCTGCACTGTGAATAGTGAAGTTACAGACTCAATCCGATACATTAAAGGAAAAATGGTACAAAGCGGTATTTGCATTTTGGCCAGTATAGTACTTTAAACTTTAATCTGCTACAGTTGGAGGGTATGAGCTCTGTGCAATGCATTTCTCAATAGTGTACCTATCTGAAAGTAAATGTAACGTTATCTGAAGGTATACCTTTAAAGCAGATCAATCGGGCTCCAGTTTTTTTGTTAATTCCTCAATTAAGCTTAGCTAGAATGGGAGATAGCATGAGATCTCACTGAAATCCAGTGGGAGGAAACGTTTTACTGCAATTTACAAATGACAGGAAAAAAACAATACAGCAAATAAAAACTTAGTAGAAAGACATAAGATAAGAGAAAAACAGGTGTACACGTCCTTTAAAATATTAGGGAGATTCAATAAAAGTTCTTATAGTTTTAAATGGTGCTAATTTTGCCCCAACCAATGAGATCTTATTTAACATTTGAAAGCTAACATCTGATTGGTTGGGGCAAAATTAGCACCATTTTAAACAATAAGAACTTTTATTGAATAACCCTGTATGTTCTTTAAAGGATAAGTACAGTAACGTCACAACGTTGTGTGACGTCATAATGCCACACACGCTTATAACAGCACGTGCGGAGTGATGACGTGACGAGCGCATGAAAAAGGTTAGTTAGGGATACAGCTTCTATTCAAACTTTATTTGTTTATTTGACTGTACTTATCCCTAATATAATAAGTATAAATCAAAAAATCTTGTCAATTTATTTTTTCATTTTGATTTTATTTGTACATGTCATGGACATGGGTTGTGATGATTTGAATATAAGAAGCCAATATTTTTTCTAAGCTTTCCTCCCATATTTTCATCACCATTCTGAATTCAATCCATTTGTTTTTATTGCTGCACAGTCTCTCCAAACACATCTCTATACCAAAAATACATTTCCTCTCCACATGGATAAGTTCATTGTACTTATATAGATATCCCTTTCACAAATCTAACTCCCTAAAGTGTATATTTATAAAGCCTAGAAAAATGTATTTTAACCGAAAGAGACCAATTCTTTCAAAATAGAAATAAACATCTTGTTGGAGACTCTTTATTTTTTTAAAAAAAACTGGATCAAAAAATGTAAAACAAAGCTTAATGGGGAAGTTCAGTGGAAATGATCTTAATAATTTATCTATATTACACATACATAGGGAATCTAAATATCGTCTTCATTTCTGAGAAATCAATTCATTTCATACACTTTGTTATAATTTGCTTAGTATATAGATCCCTGGACGCATACTTCCTTAAATGTTTCTAACAGTAATATACTGATTGTTAGTCAGAAACTGAACCACTATGGACACTATCAAGGGTCCTGCAAACAGGAAGTCAGTACTTGGAAGCATTTATTTACTCACTGATAATTTACTGAATGGACAGAATGTGGTCATTAAAATAAGAAAAATATTCCCTATTTTCTTGTAAGCATATGTATTTGTGTTGGAGGGTATCTCCCCTGGTATAATCAAAATGTTGGTATTTAATTTTATTGAAGAACGGGAGATAGTGTCTTACCTCCCGTTCTTCAATAAAACCTGAAGGAGCCAGGAGAGAGGGTAGTGAACTTACCCAATTGATCACGTAAGTTCCCTACCTTCTCTCCTGGCTCCTTTAGGTTTTATTGAAGAGCAGGAGGTAAGACAGCTCCTTTACCTCCTGTTCCTCAATAAAACTAAATACCAATAGTTTTGATTATACCAGTGGAGATACCCTTTAAAAGCGTGTTAAACTTTATTATTCATTAAAAACCCCAAAATGTTTTACAATTTTGATTATTTTCACTAGTCTGCTGTTAAAAGTATAAAGATGCTTCTTTATAGCAGAATATTTATTTAGATGGTTTGTCTTTATATCTACTTATGTTATCCTTTATCCCTTAGGATATAGTTAACCCATGGCCATCTAAATAATGGCCCCCTTTTATTTTGAACATTATTTTTAAATATTTCAAGGAAGGCTGTTATCATTGTTTTATTTTAAAGTAAAGTCTTTATTTTATAATATAATAACTACATAACTGAACCTTCAGGGAATAGACTGCAGAGTTTACTGGGCATTACAATTGAGTAAATCGTGTTTGAAAAAATATGATTGGTAGACAAACAGATATGCTCAGATTTGTTAAATCAGTACAAAAAAATTATTACGTATTAACAATTGTCACTGTTTTAAATGCTAAAATACCTGAAATGTGTTGTATGAGATTTAGTTTAAAATCTAGTCTTTACAGTTGTCACTCATTTAAGGACAATTATCGATACTTGCGCCACCATACACACCTTCTCCCAGTGATAGTACCCAGGATGAGGAGCTAAGCCACTAGGTCTTTACCCTTGGATTTTACCATAATGTGGGCAACAAAGCCAACAAAGCCTCCAAAACCGGCATCTGAAAGCCAGCTCAGGACACGCCTCTTCACTTCCGAGTTTTTAACCAATGGGAAGATGTGCTTCCAATGATCAGCCCTGCCATTGTCCAGGAACAGTGGATCCATGTTAGCAGCTGACAAAGCTGACTTTGCAGGGCTCGTTCTAGGCTTTAAGGTAAGTCCCAAGTGTGAAGACCATGCAGTTAAGGTCCTCACCCTGGGTACTATTATCTAGCTGGCAATAATTGCCCTTTAATATTTGATTTGCAGAATTCCTCATATTATATCAAAAGCCCCATACCAGTTAAAATTCTTTATTAAATTATTAAATTCATATTTATTAATTCTTTATACAACAGCTTAGTGCATCATAAACATTAACTTGTAAACATGAATGTTTGAAACCTCCAATATTTTGGTCCACAGAGGCCTATAATCCAGCAACCCATCAGATGCTCCAACACCAGCTCAATGGGTGCCTTCCTGTATCCAAAACTCGACTCTCCAAGGGTCTCTCGCAAGTGCCCTATTGCAAGGTTTCAAAATGCAAGTGCCTAAAGGTTCTCTTCACCTATCTCAAAACCTATGCCCCCTTTTCCCTCTATGATCAACCCCCCCCACCCCCGCTGTGACAACTTACAACCACCTCAACTGCTAACTTCATTACTAAGCTCATTTTATATTTTAACCATCAAGGAGGGAGGGTGGGACTCTGTAACTTAAAAAGACTGGCACAGTGTACCCATTTTATTCCCTGAACGTTCCTGAACTCCTAAACTCCTAAACCCTAACTCCTAAACTCCTGACCCATCTTTCTAAGACTCCTATACAAAGTAACAACTCTACTTCTGAACTTCGTTTAACCCTTTGCATCCCTGCCATGTCTTACGCTCCTAATAGTCCCTCCAGATCTCTATCTATAATGTTTTTAATTTCTGCAGGAAAAATATTGTCTTTGCTATTAATCAGCATCAACTAATTAGATGTTAACTACAGGAGGCCAGTAAAAAGCTAACATCTGGGACCATAAATACAAAAAGGAATACTAAAGTATTTGAACATAGTCATAGTATTTCTTTATAACATTTGATAGTTTCTAATACACTAATAAAAATAATAAACATATTACATAATTCCAAAAAGAATTATAACTGGTGTGCATTTATTTGGGGTTCAAACCCAATTGCTTTTTATGTTATTACCTGTTTATATCCCTCTTTACTCTCTTCATAAGGATAAATGGCTGTATGAATTTATGGAATTTTGTAAAGCAGCAAGACAATAATATAAAACAAAGTAAAATTCAGTATTATTATATATAATATAAAAGGTCTCTGCTTACAGAGCCACCAATGAGTGCACCTCTATCTGCTTACCCACCCTCCCCATCCTTTTCTACAAGGCAACCAATAGGAAATAGGTTTACTCCTTCCCAGACAGGGGCACATACAAGTGTCAGTGCAATGCATCGTTCTTTCAGAGGAGAGGGGAGGGTGAAGGTTTCAAGGAAAATAAACTGTGTTACTATGAAGAGATGGACCAATGTTTTGCTGCAAAGTTGGTTATTGTGAAGTAACCTCAGGTCAACCTCAGACATGTTTACCCGTACTCACCCGATATCACATTAGGGCTTTACACTTACCTTGATGATACCATGCATTATTGCATCTCCCTCTAAATGTCCTGTATGACAACTACATGCCGGTCGGCCAGGCTACACAGCACCCCATCACAGCTCTTTGTGTGCCACCCCTGACTATAAAAACACAGTTCAGTGTGTTGGAGTGTGTTTTGCGAGTGACAGGCACTGCTGCATATTGTTTTTTGTGAATTTCAATAGCTAGCTTGTCAGCCAATTCTCTGGCAAAAAAAAAGCATTGAAAAGCATTAAAAGTGGTTTGTGAAATTTATAATAAAACTATTTTTATTTTGTGATTAATATATATATAAACATATATATATATATATATATATATAGAGAGAGAGAGAGAGAGAGAGAGAGAGAGAGAGAGAATTTTTTTTGTTTTGTTTTATTTTGTTTTGTAATTCACTGATATATACTTTTGTATTTTATACAAAGAGGAAAAAATGAAAGTTACATTAAATAGGCAATTAAAGTCCATACATCCCCTTCTTGCAGAGTGCTTCTTCCCATAGGCCATACCCCGGACACATGCAGCCAGAGGGTCTGTACAGAACGTTTGAATGATTTTCCTGGTAATTATTGTTGGCAATCTGATGTAGCCCTTGGGGTAAGGTCCTCCCCAGGGTTACGTAAGTTGAATAACTTGAATTTTGTTTACACAAAGAAAGAAAATAAGTGTGGATGTGCTAACTTTCAGGGTTATTCAATAAAAGTTCTTATCGTTTAAAATGGTGCTAATTTTGCCCCAACCAATCAGATGTTAGCTTTCAAATGTTAAATAAGATCTAATTGGTTGGGGCAAAATTAGCACCATTTTAAACTATAAGAACTTTTATTGAATCTACCTAATATTTTAAAGGACGTGTACACCTGTTTTTCTCTTATCTTATGTCTTTCTACTAAGTTTTTATTTGCTGAATAGTTTTTTTCCTGTCATTTGTAAATTGCAGTAAAAAGTTTCTTCCCACTGGATTTCAGTGAGATCTCATGCTATCTCTCATTCTAGCTAAGCTTAATTGATGTCGATATGAAGTTCCTAATTTTATGTTCCCTTTATCTCCATAACTGTCAGTTGTTATTGGGTAAAGGATAAATATCAATGAGCAAGTTTGATTCAGGACTTAAAGTGGTAATGTGTATTTCACTTTTATTTTTAAAACTCATATATTTATTTTAATTGTTAGATAAAAAATGTGTGTCTAGACGGTGTACATGCCTATAAATTATACTAACAATAAAAAGAGTAGTTATGTAAAGAAGAATTGTGCTGTCTTTGTGTGTGGCCCCTTTAACAGCCAATCACTGTTTTGCAATTTTTTCAGACTTTAGTACGTAAATTTACTGATTTTTAAAGTGTATACAATTTACATTTTGTTGACCCAAAAAGTGCATCTGATCACACATTTTCTGTTGGTTTACATATAATTTGTTTATATAAGTGAATAAATGTATGTGCAGCTTTAGAACTGATACTAAATATTATAAAGGATCCAGTCATTTGTCCACTAAGGCCAACATTGAAATGATCCTAAATAGACTCAATAAAAGTAGCTGCAGCTCTACCCACTAAAATCCTCAGCAGTTTAAAGCTTTTCCACTGTGTTGGTCACAAATAAATCTAGACCTGGGCAAAGAATGACCCAGAGGTTATTTGCAGCCTCTGCTACTGCCTGCTGATAATTAACTGCTTATATGGAGTATCTACAGCATAATAAAAAAAACACAGGAAAATAATTTATATTTTCATAAAAAAACAGTAACTTTTTTTTAAAATCTATAATAAGATTAAATTAATTTTGATCAAAATTTAGTTCAACCTATTGGTCTGACCCCTCCTATTGATCTGGCCCCTTCCACAGCAAAATGATTTACTCACCCCAAGTCAGGTCAATACAAGCTTTCCAACACATGACAAAAAACAAATTTGTATTTACCGGGAAAGAAGGATACAGAGGTTAGAGGGAAAAAATCCATAAAAGGGCTGTAAATACAACTTAATGTTACTAGATAGCTTAGGCTTTAAATGTTAAGTGCTTATTTTTTTGCTCTAGCACCCTGCCATACCCTACCTTTGCTCCTTGAAAGTTCATTTCTTCCTCCTCTAGTATCTTCCTGTTTTTAGCTCCTGCAAACCCCTTTGTCAAACAATACTGTGTCTGGTTGTATTGCATGCGTGTATAAGTGCACATGCGATGTGACATCAATGCATGCCCACACCTGACGTCATCCCACCGCAACCAAGCAAGTGGTTATGTGCGTGCAGTTAACCACTATGCAGTCACAGGCTATAAGCTCCTGATCCCCACATTGGATTTGTACCAAACTGATGGGGGGATGAATGCTGCCCTTGATTGCCATTAGCTGCCTTAAAGGGGCAGTATGCAGCAAAAGTTCCCAGGGTTGCTAGCTCTCAATCCCCATATTAGATTTGGACCAAACCGAAGAGTGATTGAGGGGGCTAGGGGGATGGTTGAATGCTGCCCCCCCATGCCCCTAGCTGCCATAAAGGGGCAGTATGCAGCAAAAGTGATGTGACTCGAGTATAAGCTTTTCAGGTTCATTTTAAATAATAAAAACCTTGGCTTATACTCGAGCATATATGGTCATTTAAATTCTGTTGGCCTAGAAAAAAACATTTGTACATTTAAAGAAAATTAGTTGTTGGATTATGCACAGAGGGTATTGGTCAACGGAGCTATATTAATGTGGTGTAAGAGAAGCACAGGATGTGGTGTAAGATAAGCACTGGTAATCAATGGGGTGTAAGTTTCACCCAGATTCCTGTCATTTGTTTAAACTCCAGGGAATGGCTTGTGGAATATGGCTTTTCTATGCAGCTTTAATAAAATCTGGTTTTATTTTAAAGCGCAGAGTGGTGTTGGGAGTGTTGCTAGGCACCACAGGGTGCTATTTATCCTACGTTCGTCCCTACATTCAGATTAGACAGGTAAGGGATGTTTACATTGAAGAAGCAAAGATTTCTCCCCTCCAATTCTGCACAGATATCCTACTACAGATGAAGAGTATATATGCATTCATTATTTTACAAATTAACCATGAAAGATTAGTTTTAACCATATGTAAAAGTTAATCTTGGTGTATAAATCTTGAAAGCTGCAATTTTTATGCCTCGTTTGTATTTAAAATTTCATTAACTACACCTGAGAGAGGTCATGCTACTTGATTCAGTTATAAGATTAAACAATTGCTTTCTGAAACACTTCACCTAACAACACTACCATCAAGACACTTGTTCAAACATTCATTACCATTAAAAGAGGAAAACGGATGATTATGTCAAAATATTCAATCTATACTCCATATTCCTTTTCTACCTTGCGCAGAATAAAATATGTAAATGTATTTTCACTGTACAGCTTACATTTTACTTCCACCCATTATAATGATCTATGAATAAAACCTTTCTTTTGAGTTGGAGAACTAGATTTATTTTGTGAGAACATAATGCATTTAGGGATAATTCCTTTACCTTTTGAAATTACATTTGTAATCCTGGATGACCAAGGTTTTTTAAAATATTTATACCGTTAAATAATTCCAGATCTGAAGAGTCCCCAGCTGGTTATGCTTCAGATCATCATTGCTTGAGGCTTAATTATTTATTAACTAAAGGCACCACATTGGCTTTATTCAAAATGCTAATCATGCATTACAGGTGAAGTGTGTAGTTTTGCAAATAATCTTATGGAACATTCCCACTGATGTTATTGCTATAGATTTAGGCATGGTATAACATGAATGAGAAATAAACATTGCAATCAGTTTTAGTTTCAGGTAATTCTCTACCTATTTTGGAGCAGAAATTATCTTTTTTAGAAATGTAATTAATGCATTAAAGCCACCTGAGTATTTGATGGCTTGGAAAGTAGAAACAAGTACTTTATTTCTTCCTCCCGTTTAGCTTTCTTTAAATAATAAATAGCTGTACAGATGTTAGGAAGCAGAGGTAGAATCGAGAACAATTTGTGGCTATGAACAGTGGAGTTGGACAAGTATATGAACTTATGAACCCAAGTTTGAATCAGATTATACGAATTTGGACAAACTCGAGCTTTTTGAAATTTTCAAAATGTTATACAATTTTCCAAATAAATAGAATTTTTTCAATTTATAGAATTTAGGGAAATGATACAGACACATGTCCCAAATTCACCATGACAGCTATTTTTAGCAGTGTAAACCCGCTAGGTATAAAAGGCACCTTGTTACCCTTTAGCCCACTTGCACGAGAGAAGTTAATGTGATTTGGGGTATGTCCAGAGGGTCAAAGCCTGTCTGTCTCTAGCCCATTCAAATGCTGATTTCAGCATCACAGGAGTGACATTGAGTTGAGACTGAAATCTGATTCTGTTTTACAGAAAAATGATGATCCTCCAGTAGCCAGACATTTCCGTGAAGCTAAACATCAGATGTCCGATCTGCGTGGGATAGTAATTGACCATGTCCCACCACTACATCGTATAGTATAAATACCAGCTAATTACACAGCCAATCCTGCTAATATCAGGCTGGTTAAAATAATGAAAATATGATACAAACAATCGTGGTGGTGACTGTCAGAACATCCTTCTGCGCCGAGAGGCATTCTGGGTATTTACTCTTGAAGCAGTACAACAAAGGGGCCTAAATGTGAATCTGGGGTTGACATTTTTTTTGTCTAAAAGATAAATGTTTTCGACATGATATGGTGGACACTGTTAATGACTTGTGAACATAATATCCTTTTTTGTAGCTTAATGTGTATTTAACAGAATGGATAGTATCCGCTTGTTTTTTTTCTTTTTTGTTACAATGTTGTAATGTGCCTTGCTATAGGTTTGTGTTATGCACCAAAAGGTGACACTATTGTGCTGTCTCTAGTCTATTTAAGGGTCTGCCCTTATTATAACTTTTTTGTATATGTCTGACGAAGGTGTTCAGCAACGAAACGTTACATGCGGTGTTACTCAATGTTTCAATAAACACCATATATCATTAAGACTGGTGTTTACGGTCTTTTTGAACATAGATACATTGAACATCTTAGATTGGACGCCATCCTACCGGAGCACCCAGCATTACCGTCTCTGACCTGAAAGGGTATGTGTGCATGATCACTTTTTCTTACATTTTCTGTCATAAGAAGGCTCTACTTAATTTTATACTCTGTGGGGAGCTTTTAGCTCCTCATCCACACCTCTCCCTAACATATATATTCAATCATTATTTTACGCTGCAAGTCCTAAGCCCATAGTGACTGTAAATTTGAAACTTGCTGTTGTAAATACTAATACGTTTGAACCTATCATGTTAATCTGGATACTGTATAGGGTCTTAGATTGCCCAGAGCTGTTTGGATTAAACTACACATTGTGGCATAATTGCCTGGGTCTGTTCTCAGACCTGCAGGTTTATTCCACTTAGACTCTCTAGATTCTAGTTGGAAAGCAGGTGGAAAAGGTAAGGGAGGATATATGTGTGTTTGTTCATGTTATGTGGTGGGATTGCTTGGGACTTTTTTAGGACCTTCAGGCTAATTTTATTTGCCCCCCCCCCCCCCCTAGAGGCTTTCTGGTGGTTCCTGAGAGCAGAAAGGGAGGGAAAAAGGTAAATATACTTACCTTCATCCCTGGCTCCTGCTCAATTGATTGAAGAACAGGAGGTAAGGCATTGCTCAGTAAGCTCCCAGCTATAATCAATACATTAAAGGAATAATTGACTTTTCGAGTGAACTATTCCTTAAATGGGTCCTATTTCAGATTTTCAAACTTTTTCAAATGTTTGAAAATCCCAGATTGGATCGGATTTTGGGAAGTTTAGCCATCTCTAGTAAGCAGTGGCAGAACAATAACAAATATATAGTTCAGTACATACCCTTCTAAGCAATGCTATAGCCTACTATATTTTATTATACAGTATAGTGCATACCACTGTGCATGCCATACATTCATTATATATAATTTATATCATTTATATGTTATTTTCTAAATTTAGAACCTATTTCCTTTTAGGAAACTGTTTGCACATAGGTGTGAACATTGCAGTTCAAAGCTTTGAGTTGCATTGTGACAGTTTGGTTCATAGAGTTGCCATTGAAATCAATGGCCACTACTATGTGATAATACAGGGGAACATTGCACTTGCATTATGCACACACAGTAAATTTTGAAGTAGCATTAACCTGGGTTAAATAGCAGTTTTAATAAATACATAATAGACCCCACCCCACCCCACCCCCTTCATATGATTGGAACATCAGGGCAAAAACTTCACCCCTTAAGGAAAAAAAAGAGGCTTGTGCCTTTTTCCTCTGTCATCACCTACACTGCAATTCTATTGTACGATTCAGCAGATGTTTTCATCACTTTGCCTTACTAAGGATCCTGGTTCATAAAGTTAACTACATGATTACATGCAGCAGGGTCAGTGTGGGGGATTTTAAGATAAAAAAGTGTTTAATCTAAAAATGTAATTCCTCTTCAGTTCTTTAATGGTTAGATTATTGTTTTGTTTTGTGGGGGCATTTTCTTTCAGTTTATGAATCTCCAATTTATTCTTTCATCAGTTTGGTGCTTTAGGGTGTATTTAATGAAAATAAGCCTTTATAAATCTTATGATTTGAAAGAATAAATGTGTGTGTGTTCTGAAAAGGCTGGTGTTTGTCCTGTGGTTATAGTGAGAGACAGAGGAAGTGATTGCTATCATTCAATGCATCCAAAGAAAACTGCACAAGGAAAACCTATAGTTTTCTAGGGGGTAATTATGTAATTTGCAACTCATCTTTTAGGTATTAGAGATGTGGGTTCGACACAAACCCGGATCCAACACGGAACCCCTCGATTCCAAAATCCGAAAGATCTGTCCGAATCTGGACGATCCTCCGGATACGGGGCTATTTTTGATCATTTTCGAAAATAGCATCCAACATTAGAAAATCTTTGAAAATACGATTGGAAACTCGAAAATGGTCTCCGATCGTATTTTCAATAGTTTTCGAACGTTCAGGACTAATTTAGAAAATTAGCGAAAATAACCCCATGTTCATTCCGGTTTCGGATTTTCTGATCTTCTGGATTTTCATGAGATCCGGGAATCCGAAAACAGAACAAAACTAGTAAGTTTTGGCCATCTCTAGTAGGTATTAAAAGTTGTTGATGACTAAAATGCTCATATCTTGTCTTTCTTCTGGCTGGGTACACCTGGATGGCAGTACACCAGCTGAAAAATAGTGGAGCTTTGTTGATATATTGTTGCTGCCTTTTAAGAAATCTTACTCAATGACTAGTAAACATACATCCTGCATGATATGTATATTAAATAAACAACTCGTTGGCTCTTTCAAGCACAAGCAAGGCACATGTAGGAATTTCACAAACTATACCAGCTAGAGAGAGAGATCGGACAGATGTATAGAGCAATGAATAAGGCTGCTCAATTGAAAGGTGTAAATGTAAGAAAGCCATGAAATGGTTTAAATTGTGATGTACTTTGCTTTGCTGTGGCCCAAGCTATTTATGTTAAATGGTTTCAGTTCTGATCCAGTCCAGAGTTTAGGTCAATTAATTCTCCGTGGCTGGAACTCACTAATTAAAATGAAAGGTATAGTCTGTTTTGGGGGGGGGGATGAGTCTGAGTCAGGGACATTTATTTTTTATTATAAAGGTCAATGTAGCATAGGATTTATTATTTTATTGTATGAGCTAATATGCTGAATAAACCTGACTGAGGTCAGTTTGAAAACCAAACCAAAGACTGTTGCCTATTTCTGTGTGTTAAATTGTGCCCAAAGGCTGTCTTTCCTGGGAGACACCGGTCTGTGCTTTCTGAAAATGTTACAGTATGCAATAGGGAATCTTTTTTAGAAAATGGCAAAAATTGCACCATATATGATACTTACAGACATATCTTTTGTTTGAATTTGCAATCAATATGTGAACAGCAACTCTAATAGTAACATTCTATCTCTGATCCTTAATCAAATTGCTCACTTTAGGACAGAAAGAAAAACTTATAAAACAGTTTGTAAGGCCTGAGAATAACAAAAAGCTTAACATATATGTGCAGAAATGTGCAACATACAATTTAAGAAAGAAAAAAAACTAGTTTATTAAAGCGCATGTCCGCCCCCAAAACTATAATTCCCCCCCCACTACTTGCCCCACCATGTAGTGCAATAAAATCCTTACCTTACATCCTAGCTCCAAATGGTTCTCCTGGAATCCCCCCCCCCAAAGTCCCAAAAACTGACCACTGCCTCCTGTCTCCCCTCTGGGAGAAGTTTGGAATGCGCACTGCAGGCCTCCCCCCCTCCCTCTCCCTCCCTCCCCCACCCATTTTGCAATCCATCCCCCTAGTGTTAAACCCCTTTGCCCAATATAAAAGATTTTACTGGAACTCCCCCGAACTATATTTACCTTACCTCTCTCCCCTGGTGTTCTTTGCAGCCGGCAGCCACTTCCATGATTGGCTGGGCTACCTCTCAGCCAATCACGGACGTGGATGCTGGTCCTGCCCCTTGCTTGCAGTTTCATGCAAGCAGAGGGCCGGTTTAGTACGCTGTGGGAAAGAGGTAAGGTAAGTAAAGATTGGGGGAGTTCCAGTAAAACCTTTTATGGTGGTTGGGGCTGGGGGAGGGAAAACTACTATTGGGAAAATTTAGCAAAATGGGGTGGACATGCCCTTTAAGGTAAGTGAAGAAATATTTAAAGATGTGTTGGTCTTAAAATATTAGTAGGCTAAAGCTTATGGGACATATTTAGTGGAATTCTATTTCAGTGTTAAAGAAAGTTGAATTGTGTCCTTTCATTACATCTCAATTTTCCAAACAGGATTTATTGATGAATGTAGGAATATCAGTGATATATCTGAAAAAGATTACAGTTCCCTATAAATTACATTAGCTCCCAGATAACAATTGCACTGTAGGCCAATCACTGATTTTATATTGATTTTAACCATAATTGCTCATTATCTCATTCCAAATGAATGCATGGCAAAGTAATTGTTACTTCTTAGTGCTATCAGATTAGATAAGGATCGGAATTCTCACAGGATGTCTGGCCATAAACCTAAATACAACAACATTAAATGTTACGATGTGACAATTACTTATTGCAGTATATTTCTTCTACCATCTTGAACACTATGTGAACTTTACTATTAATGGAAATTTGTGACCAACAACAACCACAGGGTATCAATGGCATTTTAATGGGATGATGTATTATTTTCGGATTCTTTATAAATAATTTTAATTGACAATTAAAAGGAGGAAATAAACCCAAGACCACAGATGGTAAGCAACCTTATCTAACAGATCACTGGTGACATTCCATAGAGTGCAGTAACCTATTCTAAATTTAAAATAGAACAGTTAGCTTATTAGCAGAAATACATGAAATGGGATGTCTAAAGTATCCTATGATATATTTGCAACCAAACTTCTTTAATAGCCTACAGTATGTTCTCTTGCAATAAACAATGCAACGCCAATTACTGTTTATTGTATAAGAATTTCTTTGCAGAAGTGCCAGTCTTAGCATTTTTCCCTGCTCAATTTTACTCAATCAAGATAAAAAGCAGAGGAGCACACTACTTCAGTGAACACTTCTTTATTCGTGCAAAAAGTGTTCACTGAAGTAGTGTGCTCCTCTGCTTTTTATCTTGCTTGGATTATGGAGCCCTGGAAGTAGGGGGCTGAGAGGATTGCACCTACCAACTTGTCTGGCTAATGAGCCAACAGCGGCGTGCCATTGTACATTTGGAACTTCTTTCAATTCTACTCAATGCATTTTAAATATACCAAGTATCTATTTTCTGTGTACGTTTTTACATTTTCTTCAGATCCCAAAGAATATCTAGTTATAAAATTCCTCAGTAGGGCATGTTACATTTCTGTTGTTAAAGAATTATTAAATAAAGACAATGAATTAAAAGAGGGGTTTAATGAGCAAATATACTGTAAAAATACTTTCTTCATCTTAATCTATACAAAAATACATGTAATTATCCTTTACTCTGAAGTATGTGTTGCTGCATGCATTCAATTCAGTCTTTGTTTTGCTCAGCTTAAAGCTGGGTACACACGATTAGATATTTCGGTCCGATCGACCGATAGTTCAGTGTATCGGTCGATCGGACCGAAATTATCGAATCCGAATGTGCCCATGTCCGATCGACCGTTCGTCCGAATCGGACGAAAGGACGATCGGACAGGGTGGAAAACCTCGTCCGATCGTGCGGTCCTCTATGGACCGCACAATCGGTTGCGGTGACTATCGAACGCGGCTGCTTTTGCCGCAACCGACAGTCCTTCCTCCTGGCCGACCGTTCGAAAGTATCGAACGGTCGGTCAGGAGGAAAAATCGCTAGGTGTGTACCTAGCTTTAGCATTACTCCCTCCATCCTTAACCAACTCCTCCTTACATCTGACATGTCTGTGAAGTCAAATATGCTCAGTAATCACTGGGTCAGCACTGGCACTGCACAGTTGGAATGTGCAATTCACACATTCCAATTGTCACTTTCAGTTACAGCAAAACTGCACATAGCAGAAGAACTTATAATAAAAAGGTACTTGTTTGACAGCTGAAATGTAAGATTCTTCAGACTGGATATCTTAAGAAAGGGGGCAGAAAAAAACAGGAAATTTTTCGAAATTACGGGGTTTCGCGTATTTTCGAAAATTTTCGAAAATACGACAAAACTAGTATTTTTCGAAAATATGTATTTTCGAAAATACGTGTAATCCTCGTAATTTCGAAAATTTTCCAAAATATGTATTTATGGAAATAAGATAAATCCTTGTAGTTTCGAAAATTTTCGAAATTAAGTTTTTTCTCGTATTTTCAAAAATTTTCGAAAATACGAAAAATCCGCGAATCGGAAGTTTGGAAGGCGGAAAATCCGGAAAAATCTGCAGTTCGCGAACAGGATAAATCCGCAGCGGATCCGGGTTCGGATCCGCGAACCGGCCATCCCTAGTGGCGGCTACGTGAGTATCGCAAGAGACACTTGCCCTGCCGTCGAAAGGTATTTTTCTTTGGCTGTCCGGCTCTTTAGAGGCAAGTATGTTATACCAGCTGAGAGCTGGCATTAAATACTTAATTGGGTGAAATTCACCCAGAGGGTGAATCTCCCTAACAGGGAAATATAATAATAGCCACTATTGGCTTAAACTGAGTTAAACCCACACTTCCCGGTGTAATATCGGGTTTGTTTTTGTGATACATCGTAGTACGAAAACTGACACCTTTTAAAGGATTACTATACTCTAAAATGGAAAATGCCTGGGGCAGGGAGGTAGGATTGATTATTCCTACCTTACAATATTGTTTTGGTAAGGAGCTTCAGCATGTACAGTTTTCATTTGCCAGGTTAGTCCTGGACTATTCCTTTAATCAAAGATAGTGCTGAAACCTTGAGGAAGACTGGCAGAATCAGTTTTCTTTGGGCTGTTGCTCCTCACAGAAACAATATTGCAGGTATCCCACCCCTCCCAGATGTCCGGGAGTCTCCCTCATTCTGGGGTGGTCTCCCACACTCCCGCGAGACCACCTCAGACTTCCGCGACTGAAAGGAGACTCTAGTCTCCTTAGTCATGCCCCTTTTGAGGACCACACCCCCAGAATGCTCCGGGAATGCCCCTAACTCCTTCCTAACCCCACCTCCCACCACCCCTAGAAGGCTAGCCCTGCCACGTGACATCACACACCCTCACCATGCCCCCTTTCCCACCCTGCCCAGAAGCCTGAAAGGGCAGGGTGGGATGTCTGATATTGGGAGGTAGGAATTACCAGGCCAATCCCAAGTCATTTTAATTTTAACTGTAATTTGAAAAAACTGTATACACGCGATAGTTCTGCTTTAAAGGATAAGTACACTGTAAAAGCAAGATAAGTTTAATTGGAAGCGGCAGCTTTAAAAGATCTGTTCCATCCTGAGCCTACCTTTCCTGGTGTAAAGTTGCTGACATCTTGGATCTGAGTGCGTGCACAGACCAAACGAACACTGCTTTTTGAGGCTTAAGTAGAAGGAGATCCAGAAATGCTCAGAGGGGTGGAGCTAAAGAGTCTACAATGCAGATCCAAGACAGCATCTTTACATCAGGAAATGTAAGCTCAGGAGGGACCTAGAAAAAAAAGGGGGGGAACAGATTTTTTTTTTAAGCTGCTGCTTCCATTTAAATTTACCGTAACTTGCTTTTACAGTGCACTTATCCTTTAAATGGAGGTTTTAGTTCCGCGCACCATATTATTGATTTGAGAGAACTCGGATAGTAAGTATTACTTCTCACTGTAAATGTCTTATTGATGGTAATATCACAATTATCCCTAGGGAGCAAGTTAATGGCCATATTGTCAAAAGAAATAGAAAATAGTGGCTAGTCCTGGTTTAGGTGAAAATTCAGTCTAAAACCAAAACAATATGAACATCTTTTTACTGGAAATGTAAATGTTTCACTTGTTTCTAGCAGTCATGCTCAATGGGACTGTTACAGATAATTATTCAAGGTACCATGCATTTCTGTCACCATGAAGTTGATTTATGAAGCCAGCATTGTCAAGATGGTATGTCACTATTTTTCTGACAGTGACTCCAGATGTTGATTTTATGCCTTCATAATAGATTTGTTGAATTCAGCAGTTTTTATTTCATTCATATTTTGTATTTTAAAAAGTTTCTGTGGCCCTCTTCTATTTCAATATTAATTAATTCAGTACCAGGATGATCTTAGGTTTAAAAGAAGTGTTTTTTTAAATCAGCTACAGTACTTAAATCTGACACTTGTGCTATGAAAAAAGGCTCTTGTAACAACCATTTCTTTTCTATTTGTATTTCTGACTTTAAAACAGTCAAAAGTTGATTTAAGGGAATATTACAGACACCTTTGACAGACAGGTGAGTCCACAGCTTTAACACTGTTCCCCATGGGCAACCTCCAGATTCCCTTAGACATAGATTTTTCTGGATGTTTTCAGTGGAAAGCCTTAATTAGACGAGGAACGTGAACCTGTTCTGCCAGTTCCCACGAGTTTTCTTCTGGACCAAAACAGATACTTTGGCATCCAAAATAGTCTCAACTTCGTACTCCTCAGCATTCTCAACCAAGGCAAGAGGTGGAGGTGCCAAAGAAGAATTGGAGACATATTTTTTGAATCAAGAGACACGAAATACTGGATGAACCTTTAAACGGTATGTCCACCCTTAAAATTTGAAGAATCTTTTCTCAACTTGTTAGCTGAAGTTTGAGCCTGTTCCTGAGCCTGAGCAATAAGAGACTTCAATTCAATGGAATGGAATGTCAGTAAGGAAAGTTGGGTTATATCTATAATTTGCATTGAATGGTGACCATTTAATGGAAGAATGAATTGCACTATTGTATGTGAACTCGGCCAGAGGTAAAAGATAAGACAAATCCTCCTGTGAAGAAGAAGAATAACACAGAAGAGTTTTTGGCTAGTCCTTTCTGTCTGCCTATTGGACTGTGGGTGGTATCCAGAAGAAAAGGAGTTATGGATGTGCACTGAATTACACAGTTCTTTCCAGAATTTTGAGGTAAATTGTATCCCTCTATCCAAAACAATATCGTCAGGAACACCATGAAAACGAACAATGACTTAAACAAATACCTCAGCTGTTATGACTGCCAAAGGAATCCTTTTTAACGGAATAAAATGACCATCTTAGTCAGTCGACTACCACGAAAATTGTATTGAAGCCCTTGTATTTAGGTAATTCCATAACAAAATCCATGCTAATCATGCCCCAAGGGTGACTAAGGATAGGCAAGGGGTATAATAGTCCATAGGTCTTTGTTTAGATGTTTTAAATCTAGCACAAGTAACACAGGAGGGTACAAAACTTTTACAGTCTTTAGACATACTGGGCCAGAAAATAATTCTACTTGGTAAGTCAACTATGTCTTGTGGAAACCAAAATAGTGAGCTAAAGTGTGGCAATGACAATATTGCTGTACTGAGGCCCTCGACAATTCAGGAACAAATATCTTGTGAGGTGAGTGAAACCATCCTAAGAAGGAGTAAAATTACAAAAGGAGTGGACGGAAGCCTCTTTAATGGTTTTAGCAATATTTGTGTGTAACAACAGGAAGTTTGATTTGGACTGGTTCATATCAGATTCATCAGATGTGTTGTCTTCAGAATATTGTCTGGAAAGGTCATCGGACTTACCATTCTTAGAGCCCGTGTGTAAGGTTATATGAAAACTGAATCTGTTGAAGAAAAGGGCCCATCTTGCTTGACGTAGTCTTAACCTCTTTGCTGTTTGTAAATACTCCAGGTTTTTATGATCTGTAAAGATAACAATCAAATGATTAGCTCCTTCAAGTAGATATTGCCATTCTTCTAAAGCTGACTTAAAGGCTAGCAATTCCCAATCTCCCACATCATAGTTCTTTCCTGATACTGAAGGTTTCCTTGAGAAAAAAAGCAACCGGGTGAAGCTCTTCAAGGTTAGAAGAGAAGATCAATATGTCATTAAGATAGACAGCTATGAAGTCATCCACAAAATCACGAAAAAAATATTTTACAAAATCTTGGAATGTTGCAGGGGCGTTATATAACCGAAAGGCATAACTAACAGGGTTATTCAATAAAAGTTCTCATCATTTAAAATGGTGCAAATTTTGCCCCAACCAATCAGATATTAGCTTTCAAATGTTAAATAAGATCTGATTGGTTGTGGCAAAATTAGCACCATTTTAAACAATAAGAACTTTTATTGAATCTCCCTGTAAGTATTTAAAGTGTCTGTATCTAGAATGAAAGGCTGTCTTCCACTTGCCCCCCTCTCTTATTCTAATTAAATTATAAGCCCCTCGAAGATCTAGTTTCGTAAAAACTTTGGCCGACCTTAGTTGTTGGAACAATTCTGGAAAGAGTGGAAGAGGATAACGTTTCTTAACGGTGATGTTATTGAGGGCTCTATAATCAATGCAGAGCCGAAGAGGACCATCCTTTTTTTTCTACAAAAAATATACCGGCTCCAGCTGAGGATGTGGAATGCTGTATAAAGCCCTTCTGTAGATTCTATTCTATATAATCTTTAAGCAACTTTTGCTTTGGTTCTGATAAAGGGTAAACTCTCCCAAAAGGAATCTCCAGTTGCATGGGACTGGTGGGATCAGTAGCAAATGAAGAAGGAGAAGGAGTAGAAAGTGCTTCAGATAAAACACCCATTCTTTCCAGTATTTTTTCCCTCAATCTGTCAATCTGAACTGATAGGTCTATTAGCCCTTTCAATTTTTCGGGGAACTGTATGTGGCACTGTACTGTCAGTGCCACAAGGGCTCTTTTAAGTGCCGGGGAGGGAGATCCCGGTTCGAGCTGCAGGACACCTTAAGCCCCAAAGGAGGCTTACCGAAAACGTCCTGCAGAAAACGGAAGTAGCGCCTCCCTCTTTGCACTATACTTTTAAAATTATTAAAAAATGAGGATTATTCGTGTCTTCTTTCTTCTATCCGGCAAAACCAACTCCACTGATGTCTGCAACCCTGTGCGATGTCACTGCGGCCGCCAGTGATACTACGGTGATAGTGCTCTGCTGGCAAATAATGTATAAGAAAGAGTTGTGGCTAGAATTCTTTTTGCAACATTTTAAGCTGATTATTTTTATAGTGTGATATTGTGAACAGTAAGCAAAACAAAGCTATATAATATATCTAGTCTAACTCTGATATATGTTGAGTTCTATATGACTCATATGGATGGTAGTCTGCTCTTGGATAGGGTTACATACAGTTGAAAGGAGGAGAAAAGGAAAGGGGACAGAATGAAGGTTTTATCTAAAGGGCCAGGGTTATGTTGAGGTATTTCCTTTGGCCCCCGTCGTTGATGTTTTCCTTGACATTTCCTGTGTAAATATAAGAGTTTGTAAGAGGCCAAGATGTTAGTAACCAGGCTAAGCCAGGGGCACAGTCTCAGGGGGCTTGGATGACATTCAGTGAAAAACAACAACTTTTCAACTATAAAATAGATGATGGAATTAAAGAATTTTGGTCTGCATTCTTCAGCTTTCTTCATCATTGAGAATATACAGTTTTGTGTTTTCATTTATTGGGTTATAGATCTGTGTTGTGAAAAATCAGGTATCTGTGTCCAGTATACTGAGACAGTATTAGATCGTGTTCCAGAAGTCTGCATTTTCATCATGGCACTTAGGGCATGAAAGGTTTCTTCTCCTATGTGAGAATATGAGAGAGACTGGCTGGTGTAAAATAGGCTTGATGAATAATGTGATATTGGAGCAGGTGGTTGTTGGTGGCTGGCAAAGACAGTGAAGGCAATGCGGACATTTCTTCAACTTGTGCATTGTCTATTATAGAAATATACACTGTTTGCACAATTATTAGGCAAGCGACTATTTTAAGGGTTAATTTTTACATGGAACAAATAAAGTGCTATCAGTTAAACTGTTAAATTGCATGATTTATTTATTTATTTATTTATTTATTTATTTGTTTATTTTACAAAAGAAAGTGTTAGTGTGAACATTCCTTATGAGAATACAAATGTGTTCACAATTATTAGACAACTATGCCCAGCACACAGAGACTGGTACATATAAGATGCCCCCATGCCCAGCAAACACAGACTGGTACATATAAGATGCCCCATATGCCCAGCAACCACAGACTGATACATACAAGATGCCCCCATGACCAGTACACACAGACTGGTAAATATAAGATTACTAGACCGTGTTGTAGAACAAATAGAATTTTGAGCAAAAGAAACATTTCAGAATAATTCCACTAATAAGACTAAAAGTACGGGTCTACCTTTAGTTGTCTTGGTTTTGACAAATTGTATTAGTGTATAGTATGTTTATCTAAAAGGAGGTTGACTTGAATTGACTACTGTTTGTATGAATTGTAGTTTTAGTCCAGAGTAAGGGAAATACTGCTATACTTACTGTGGGGAGCTCAAAACTCCAAGCAACCAGTTGCATTGATTCAGGCACCCATCTCATCCAAATAGAGGACTGTATTATCTGCATATAATCCATTTAATTGTGTATACTGGTTGATTGGGAGCCACTGTATGGCTGGACTAGACTGTATATTGAGGGCAATCACTTCTATTGCAAGGCTAACATATCGGATGTCTCTTCATATCCAGAAAAGGGTGACTCATAAAAAATAAAGTTTGTAAAATGCGGACCAGATCGAATGTTCACATAGTGGCCCACAAGAAGCGTAATTCTATAAAATCCTGTCCAAAGACAGGATTATGCAATTGTCATGGCTAACTTGTGTTTGCACCAGTGTACCTCTGATATTAAAAGTGGTCATTTTGCCTGGCATAAAGCAGGTCTATCATTTTGAAATTTTAGTTGCCCTTTAATATGCAATGTTTAAAGGGCATGTCCACTCAAAAAAAAAACTTTAGCTAATAATGTAGATTACCCCCCAAACCTAGGTTTCAAGTTACTAATGTATGCCAAAGATGCTCATACTCTGCTGCTGCCACTGACAGCCACTCCACTTCCTGGTTGCGGCTGTCAGTAAAGGCACAAAATGACGTCATGCCCAATTGCCTGACAGCCATGATGGAGAAGTGGAGCTGCTGTCAGCACAGAAGCCCACAGGAGCAGGGGGCGGCACCTAAACAGCGATGGGCCGGGTCAGGTACGGTAGTTCAGAAGCATCTTTGGCATTAGTATGTGTAATGTACATTTTAAGCTAAAGGTTTTTTTGAGTAGCCCTTTAAGCTATTTCATTCAAATTAAAGTAGAAAAAATTATTTATACGCAAAAACAATTATAAAATGAGCAGTGGTATTGGTCAGTGACACCATCTCATGTTTTGAATATTCCTACATAGAATGAGTCTCAATAAAATTGCTTTTTTTTTCTACAGAAAAAAAAAGCAAAAAATATTCAGAAAAACAGAGAATAGTTTTTATCCCTGACATTTGGTTAACACCATTGCGATGTTGTTGATGTTCTAGAAAATAATAAGGTCAGCACTGTAAGAAAGATTTATGAGAAAACAAGTATTTTTCTTCAGCTATAGACCAAACTCTATTCATCTCAAGGCCATCCAAAGGAAAGAAGATTCAGAAGATTTTATTTTGTTCTCATTCACCTAAAAAATTATTGCTTTCTGCATTCCTAATATTAACAGATCAATGAATAAAAAATAAATTTATGAATTAAAAGTAATTTCTAGTTAAGTATCTATACATTAACAGAATATTTGTACTCCAATTTAAATGATATAATTATAGGTCATGTAGACCCTTTTCCCACTTATTTTATATCCTTCTTTTACCTTTAGGGTGTCTTTTCCCTTTTCCCCCTGTGATTTCTAAACAGTTGATTTCAACTTTTTTTCCAATCTTAAATGCTCATCAAGGAAGGAGTTTTATCAAATTGCATTCTAGGAAACTGCATTCTCAGTCAGTAACCAGCCAGTAAGGATGGCTCAAACCTGAACCTGAGTTTGAGCCGAACTTTACAAGTTCGGCCGAACTCTAGCTGTTTGAACTAGTTCGGGCTCGAACTAGTTCCTTTTTCAAACTTGCTGCTATATTTTCGATAATTATTGAAAATTCGATAATAATCGAATTTACAAGCCATTTGCTAACCCTAGAGTATAGCATTAGTTTTACGGTAACCTTCGAATGTATGATTGGGTAACCCCCCGAGTTTAGAATTCGTTTTCACTAACCCTCGAATGTAGCATTAGTTTTCGGTAACCCTGAAATGTAGCTGCTGATTTTCGGTAACCCTCGAATGTATTGTTCGGTAACCCTCAAATTTATTGTTTGTTTTTGGTAACCCTCTAATGTATTGTTCGGTAACCCTTGAATTTAGCATTAGTTGTCAGTAACCCTAGAATTTAGCTTTCTTTTTTGGTACCCCTTGAATGTAGCTGGTGATTTCGTTAACCCTCAAATGTAGCGTTCAGTAACCCTCGAATTTAGTGTTCGTTTTCGGTAGCCCTCAAATGTAGCTGCCGATTTTGGTAACTCTCGAATGCAGCATTTAGTAAGCTTCAAATGGGCCGTAACCCTCAAATGTAGCTTGCGGAAAGCCTGGTAATTGCACGATCGTCAGGAAGTATTTAAACAAGTTTTAGTGACAGGTGCATATTCCCCAGACCTTTTCCCAGGTGCTACAGCCTTTACAATAAGTTACCATTATTATTCTGTTATACACCCGAACTATTATCTCCCATAGACTATAATGGGTTTGTTCCGAAACTACCAAATTCGGAAAAAAAAACGATCTTCACTAAGTTCAGACGTCTCTACCAGTAAGCTGGATTTGGGATATAATAAAAATGTAGAGCTGGATTGATCTGCTCTGAAGGTTTCAAATGTATGTGCCAGATAATATTTCTACAAAAACACAAAAGATGTCAGTCAAAATTAAGATTTTGGAGGTTGTCTCAGATTAAAATCAATTTCGCAAGCAGACTATATCTAGAGAAATGGTAGTCAGACTCAATAGAATTACTCTTTTTTATCTTAATATCAAGAACAATATGTTTATCCTGATGAAGACTTCCTGGAATATTTGAGATAAAATTGTCTATTTATATTTTTTAATATTGATTATTATGAGGCCTATAGTTTTCTTAAATTAACAATTCTACTGAAGGTTTAAACAGTAATTTTAAGATATTTTCAGATCTTTTATAGAGATGGACTTGAACTTGAACCCGGTTTAAGTTTCCAAGATTTCAAACTCTGACTTTTCAGATTTAAGATTTTTCAAACTTGTGGAACTTTTTTTTATTTAATTATTGAACAAGTGATAGAGGAATTCGATTTTCAAAATGTATCGAATATACGGGAATATATGAGACATATTCGTCAACAAATATCAAATGTATAAACCCTTTGTTCCGACTTCATGAACCCTTGATTCTGTGTATGGGAAAATACAGAATTCTTTAACCCTTGATTCCGGGGGGAGAAATACAGAATTTGTAAACCTTCCATTCCGTATTTGGGAGGTTTACTGAATTTGTGAACCCTCAATTCTAAACATATAATAATTATTGAATGTGAAATAAGAAAGCTTGAAAGTAGTGTGTGTGAAGGAAGTTATTTCATTTTGGGATATTTTTACGTGTTCCTAAGACCATGATATCTGTAGCTTTTTAATATTTCTGTTAATATTGTTAATTCTGAATGTAAAAGTGTGTGTGTTGAATTTGATGGACCTTTTACTTTTTCAACCCCAAATTAACTTGTGGCTCAGGGTAGAATCCAATCTGATTTTACCTCGTACAAATATCTGCCATTAAAAAGTTACACAATATTAAATCATTTGTGGGGGCTGCACTTGGAACCTTTGCAAAGTTCTGCAACACCATCACTTACAGGAAGGAACAGAGATGGTGGTTACAAGATAATTCCATTGGATAAGACTGACAGTCTTATTACAGTTACAAATAAAAATCCAGGAAGAGGGAGGGGATACATTTTAGATGTAAGATGTGTCTTATTTACTGAGGGCAGATATACTAGCCTATGTGATAAATAAGTTCTAAAAAAAACTGTTTTTGTTTACCTACCTATTGTAAGATAAAGCTAGTAACACATAGTTTCCCCATGCCTTAAACTGTTTTCACATAGAATAGCAATATACATTGTCAGAATTCCCACAAATGTGTGAAATTGGCTCAATTAACTAAGAGGCTCATACAGCCATTCACGATTGCAGTGAAATGTTATCCTTACAGGGTTATCCAATAAAAGTTCTTATCGTTAAACATGATACTAATTTTGCCCCAACCAATAAGATGTAAGCTTTCAAATGATAAATATGATCTGATTGGTTGGGGTGAAATTAGCACCATTTTTACCGATAAGAACTTTTATTGAATCTCCCAGTTATTAGTTTACTGCTGTTGAATCTCCCGGTTAGTTTACTGCTGTGCTGACAAGTACAGAGTTGATTCTGAATGTAGTAAAAGTGCCCCCAATACCCCAAGCAGAAGGTGCTGGGTAATAAGTATGACAAAAGGTGTACAGTGAATGTGTTCATATTTAGAGATGGACCGAGTTTTACAGTTAATCCCACAATGTCCTGCATGACCATTACTCTGTTAATTGATTCATTCATCATTTATCTGTTGTATTCAATTAGATCAACTGGACTTGAAATGTAGTTCTTGAAGACGTTTCGCTAGTCATCCGACAGTCATCCGTCTTCAAGAACTACATTTCAAGTCCAGTTGATCTAATTGAATACAACAGATATACCATGACCTGGATGAATGAGAACCTTCACAAGCATTCATCATTTGATTAACTAAAGACAGCTTGGCTGGCATATGGCTAATTTTGCTTGAATAGGGTGAATCTTTCTTGGCCCTACAATGTTGGCTCAGCAGTATAATGTCTACTTTTCCTGGGTAGGGTGAATCTAGTCTGGCTTGCAATGTTTGCACAGATGGAGGCCAGTTATTTTTTTTTTTTTTCCGGTGTCTGTCCTTTCTGGCTTAAAACTTTTATATCAGCTGTAAAGTGGCTTTTTTCTTGGGAAATGTCAATCATAGCTGACATGTGGGACACTCTGCTTGTTACTACAATCTTTTTGGAATAAATGTCATACATTAAATCAATCCTGCATACACACACATGCCAGGAACACTTCCAGACAGTCCACAAGACAAGTGTTCCACAGCCAGCCTGCCGGCCATATATTTTTGTTTTTAGGCATGGGTGGGTGCTGCCATGCTGTTTCCCTTAGATAGTGCACAATGTTGTTATAGCTTGGGGGCACAGATCATCCTTTTTCTTAATATTTGTATTTAAATGTTTGGGAGGAACCTGCAATATTGTTTTTTTAAAAAGTTTTTAGACCTTGGTAAATGTTCCCTGTTGCCATTTCCCGGCATTTTATGTCATTTGCACACTTTTATTATGGTTATTAACATTATGGTTTTACTCATGCTCTGGCATTGACAATCTGTATGAAGCACCCCTGTGCCAGTCTTTGGACTGCTGGCAATTTTTATCTTTCGTTTTGTGTATAAATAATGTTTTATAATTGTTTATAGCAACTGGCCAACTGGGTTAGTCTAAGCGATGGCACAATTGTGCATTGAGCAGTTGGTGATTTCTTCCTGTGCTGTTTTCTATCTGCTGAAACACACAAAGACAAACAAAGTATGGGTATAGATGGGCACACTATGCATAAAAAATATATTAAAATGTATTCAGCACTTATGGTATATATTTACAAACATAGAAAAGATAATCAATGCACATTCCTAGGCCCCTTACAATATCATATTATCTGCACACTGGCATACATTATAAACAAAGGGGTTTTAGTATACATTACTGTGATCACATGAATGAAAAGCCTTCCAACCACGTCAAGGTAGCCCCAGTCTGGAAGGTGTCTAACCTTTTTAAATGTCTTTTTGTTCAAATACGATTAGCAAACTTTTGCATTTCTCATTCTTACACACTGGATCCATATAACAGGCTCTCTCCCTTCCCCCCCAGGGAATATAGTGTTATAGGGAGAGGAAGATTATTTACATGAGGCTAACAAACAACTGAGCAAAAAACATAATTATAGATTACTTCCCTCCAATCCCATGGAACATTTTCAACATTGCTTACATCAGCTTTTGGATAATGCTAGAGAAGAGGGCAGTATAACACAGAAAGAGTGTGAGTTTCTGACTGTTCAGTATCCCATTATTCCCACACTATATTTGATCCCCAAAATACATAAGGATACAAAGAATCTACTGGGCAGCCCCATTATATCAGGCATAGGGGGTTTATTAGAGCCAGCATGCCAATTCATTGATGCCCATTTACAACCGCATGTCACATCTTTGTAGTCATATATCCGTGATACTCCGGACTTCATTTTAAAAATACAAGACATCATTTTGGATGATGAGTCCTGGATGGTGACGTGTGATGTTGAATCACTGTACACGAACATCAGACACAATGATGGCATTAGTGCAGTAAAATACTTCTTATCTATGGAGCATGGTCAATTGATGAATAGACATGGGTTCATCCTACATTTACTGGAGTTTGTATTCAGTTATAATTTTTTCATTTTTGACTTTTCTTGTGTTGGTGGGAACAAGAGACACCTCTGTGTGCGGACCTTCAAGACCTCAATAAATATGTAGCCCTATGGGCATGTTTTATAGATGACATATTTTTTACATGGAGAGGCCCTTTAGACTTATTGAAAGAATTTATGTCGAAATTGAACTCCAATAAACATAATATCTATCTGACTTATAAATTCTCCAAGAAAGATGTGATTTTCTTAGACTTGACAGTCTTTGTGGAAGGTGATCGATTAAAAACCAAACTTTATAGGAAACCCACTGCAACTAACACTCTATTACAATACAACAGTACCCACCCACCTTCATTGGTAAAGGGGATTCCCAAAGGACAATTTCTCCGTACGCAGAGGAATTGCGCAGACATACCATTATACGGGGAAGCATCTAGGAATTTAGAAAAGAGGTTTTCAGCAAGAGGTTACCCTAAAAAATTGTTGAAAAAGCATAAGAATGATGCTGAGGTGAGCTCTCAAATTTCTTTACTGACCCCCAGGAATCGACCAGGCGATAACACTTTGCAATTTATAACTACATATAATCATCGATGGTATGACATAAAGAAAGTTCTATTGGATAAATGGCAGATCCTAGCTAAGGACTCCACTTTGTCACAGTTTATCCCAAAAAGTCCCCAACTGACGGCAAGACGATGGAAAAACAACTCTAGTGACTCGTAGTCTTTAAATGTGGCAAATGTAAGTCTCTGTGTGTTTCGATATATATTCTATGGGGGAGCACCTATCGGTAATTAAGGCCACTAATTAAACATGTATTAGTTCTGGTGCCTAACCAATTGTTGTGTACATCTGTTTTCTATCTGCTATCCAGCTTTTAAACTATTGAAATGTGTATGCTTATTAGCCGAGGTATAAAAGCTCTTTGCCTTCTCACTTCTCTGAGCTACGAGTACAAATGGCCTTACCACTCAGCCTTACAGTTTGCAGGATGACTTTTTAATGCACTTTTAGAGCATTAATAGGCAGTGTACAAATGAGGGGTCTTCGCACTATTAGAAACAAAAAAATTAAAATCAGCCTTCTTATTGATCAGTTTTTCCATTTTTTGTATTTGCTGGGTAAAAATTAAATGGCATTGGAAATTGGTATATAGGTTGAGAACTCCCCAAACTAGTTTTCTTTATATTTGCCTTTTCCTAAGGTGCTTCTAAAGTTACTTAAACAAACTAATCCCTTGCTGTGGGTCTCTCCTTTACTCTGTAGCTTCCTATTAGTGGCTGTCAATCAAGCCATTGACACAGGTAACGTCTGCCAGCCATTGGCCATAATATCAACGTTTTCTCCGTGGTTGGAGAGGGAGGGAATCTTAACCTATATGTCCCTTTAAATTCAGCTAGAAGAGTTAGAAGAGTGTGTATTCTGACCTGGCTGCATTAGAGGAGAAGATTTCTAATAGTTTGCAGGAAAAGGTAAAGTTCGGTGTTAGCCAGTCAAAATGTTTATAGGGTAACCCTTTTGAAAAAAAAAAAAATAACAAAAGTGGTATAAAGGTGATACCTTTATTGGCTAACTAAGATAGACATAGCAAGCTTTCAGAACATTCTAGTTCCTTTTTCAAGCTGATTACAATGAAGCTGTGGTGCTCTCTGATATATATACAACATACAGCTCATAGACCAAATAACCAGAAAAAAAGAATATCTGTGTGGAAGGTAGAGATGTCCGAACTTCGCAAAATCCGGTTCGCTTGAGGATCCGCGAATTTTCGGAAAAAATGTGAAAATTGAAAATCCGCGAGCGGACCCATTAAAATGAAAAAATCCTCGAAAATGCAAGAAATCCTCGCAATTACGAAAATTTTAGAAAATCCGTATTTTCCCGCATTTTCGAAAATCCGTATTTTCATGCATTTTGGAAAATACGTGAAATCCTCGTAATTTCGAAAATTTCCGAAAATACGTTTTTTCATGCATTTTCGAAAATACGAGAAATCCTCGTAATTTTGAAAATTTTCGAAAACGCGGTTCGGAAAAGTTCGGTAGGCGGAAAACCGGAAAATCCACGATATCTGCTGTTTGAGAACGAGGTAAATCCACCACGGATTCGGGTTCGGATCCGCGAACTGGGCCATCACTAGTGGAAGGTGTCAACAAAATCATATAAAAGGGGTCTGCAATGGACAAACAGATAAGGTACAAGATACTGTGGATCAAAGTGGCTGATATAAATAGTGGTAAGTTACTGAGGTGTGAAGTAAAAGGATTTCCATGTAATTAACTGTCCCAATGTCTCTACAGAGGTTTGTATTTCTGGCTTGGTGCAGGCAGTTCTTAATTTATATAGTTTGCCAGTAGAAAAGGCAGCTAGAAAGCTTAGAGAGAGGGGCCAAAAGGAGCAAAAAGCCATCCACTGAGCATAAAAATGGAGAAACACCTGCTTATAACAGAAGGCATCTTGCAGTCTCATGCTATATGAATAGCATTGCCCACAAATTCTTTATGTCCCTTAGCTTATGCATGTGTCCAGAACCGCTGGCTTAATAACATGCAATATAGCCTAACATATTGAACCAATTATCTGACCTGCAGACATATTTTGATCTTGTTAGATCTCATCAGTGCAAGATACAGATTCATGGCTCCATTGTTTAGGACTTGTCTGCAGGTCAGATGATTGGCTCTATATATCAGCCTGTATTGCATGCTATTAAGCCAGCAGTTCTGGACACATACATAAGCTAAGAGACATAAAGGAGTATTTTACATATCTCCATCATTTACTCTGGTGAACCTGGCAGTAGGAATTTCTTGTTTCTTAGAATTTGTGGGCAATGCTATTCATATAGCATGAGATGGCAAGATGTCCTCTGTCATAAGAAGGTGTTTCTCCATTTTTATACTCAGTGGAGGGCTTTTTGCTCCTTTTGTTCCCCCTCTCCCTAAGCTTTCTAGCTGCCTTTTGTACTGTAAACCCAAGTCCTACACCATAGAGCCATGAATCTGTATCTTGCACTGATGAGATCTAACAAGATTGACACATGTGAGCAGGTGAGATGATTGGCTCTATATATTAGGCTATATTGCATGTTATTAAGCCAGCGGTTCTGGACACATGCATAAGCTAAGGGACATAAAGGAAAGAAGTAATTTGCATATCTCCACCCTTTACTCTGGTGAACCTGGGAGTAAGAAATTATTTCTTGTTATTATTTCTTAGAATTTGTGGGCCATGCTATTCATATAGCATGAGACTTCAACATGCCTTCTGTTATAAGAAGGTGTTTCTCAGTGGATGGCTTTTGGCCCCCCTTTCCCTAAGCTTTCTAGCTGCCTTTTCTACTAAACACCCAAGTCCTACACCATAGAGCCATGAATCTGTATCTTGCACTGATGAGATCTAACAAGATTGAAACATGTCTGCAGGTCAGATGATTGGTTCTATTCAATAGGCTATATTGCATGTTATTAAGCCAGCGGTTCTGGAAACATGCATAAGCTAAGGGACATAAAGGGGTATTTTGCATATCTCCGCCCTTTACTCTGGGGAACCTGGGAGTAAGAAATTACTTTTTGTTTCTTAGAATTTGTTGGCAATGCTATTCATATAGCATGAGATTGCAAGATGCCTTCTGTTATGAGAAGGTGTTTCTCCATATTTATAGTTTGCCATAAATCCAAAGCCCAGCTTCAGTCCTTTTTCCAGAGAGCAGAAAGTTTTCAGTAATGTGTACTCCCATACCTTCCTTTCACTCTCTGTTTTAAAGTTCCCCTTAAGGACCAAGATGCTTGGATCGTTTATGGATTGGTGAGGGCTATTAAAATGGTTCCCTACTGGTGTATTCAGTTTTTTATTTGTTATAGTAAATCGTTGGTGTGAATTTCTCTTTCTCAGGCGTTGTCTAGTCTCTCCTATAAACAGTCCTCCTGTTGGGCATCTAGTGCCTTATATTAAGTACACCATGTTGAACAGTTGTATTGGCCATGGATGCTGTATTCCTCTAATGTGCCTGGAATCCTGTCTGAATTACAGATGTGTGGGCAGTTTTTGCATTGTTTTTTGCCACACGAATAGGTTCCAATTTTGCTGGGTTGTATCAAGGCCCTTTTTGCTATTAGTCTTTTTAGATTTGGGAGCTGCATGAATGCCAGAAGTGGTGGGTCTGGGAATATGTTTTGGAGCCTCTCATCCTTGTGAAGTGTACACTGTAGATCCTTGGCTATTTTTACAAGGGTCTTTAGTTGGGGATTGTATGTAACGACTAGATGGATTTGATTTGTTTCAGTTTTTTGTTTGCACAAACTCAATAATTCCTTGTCTTCCTTTTATTCATAATTCTGAAGCATGCTTGGCACACCCAAGTAACATGACCTGATAGCTAAGAAAATTATCATCATGGGCCACTGATTATACTTATCTGAAACACTTAATGATTTATTAATCATTTTGGCAACAAACATTCATATGCATTCGGTGGACAAAGAAAAATGAAATCCTTTCAAAAACATAGCAAAAACTAAAACCGCTAAATACTTCAGGACAGCACTTTCTGCTGCCCATTTTCTCTATTTGGAACATTTTCTCTATTGGGTTATGTACCGAGAGCCATTATTGGGTATTTGTGTCTTAAAGTTGTGTTGAATGTACCAAGGGTTAAAGCAGCTTTAAAACAAAATGAACTGCCATTGCAGTGGTACACAAAAACTGGGGCATGCAAACTGATGCAAATACTATGTTATGAGCCGCTCATTAAGATGGAATATTTAATGCCAGCAAATAGCTGGTTTTAAAGATACTGAATGGGTAAACCCCATTCATAATGTACTCAGAGCCACTATTGGCTCGGTGCATTGTCTTAAGGGGACAATAGAGAGCACTTTTGGTACATAGCCCTATTAGTTGCTCTTTAACACTTTCAGTGCCAGCAGAATCTCCCACTTTTGCATTAAGTGGCAGAATTATTTTCAGGATTTTGACCTCAATCAGTTTAGACAAATTGTAAAGTAAGAAACCTCCTAGAAAATAGGAAAAATTATTCAATGTTTTTCTCAGCACAAAATGTATAGCATTTTGTAACTTTTCTGGAGATTTCACTGGATTTTTGGGTAAATATGTAAAAATTTAATTTTTTAAATTTGTTTTTGATCAATGTATTTTTTTTATTATTATTTGTGGAAAACTTTAAGCACAAGAATCTCATTTTTACTAAACGCTTGGGTTCTTCTGAGTACAATACCAGTTATTTGGTGTAGGGTACTGTATATATTTATTAGGTGTTTTTATGGTGTGATGTTGTACTATATGACTAAATAAACTAATTATTTTGCTGTTTAAACATTGAAGTGCCAGTTTGGTGTACTTGTGGGGGGACTTTAGTTCCCTCCTATATATATTTTTATTTAGTATTTTCTACACCAGGAGCATCACCCTTTGTAGGGTGTCATACAAGAGCTATATTTGAGGACTGGAATATCCTGTTAAATACTCTTGAGATACCAGAAATACTGTAAGTAGATACCCCAATTTTCCTATCTAGTGCTAAAATAGCACGGGATTTTCACATCAGATTAAAATTTATAAAAATTTCTGACAGTTAATTAATGCCAAATTAGATAAAATTTTCATGTGTAGAAACTATAAACCCCTGGGTTGTTATAAGTGGCATTAGTTTTGATCAAAATCCAAAAACCCTGATGTTCATTAAATTCATCAGCTCATATTTTCCTTTTTCTCCAAAAATAATAAATCAAAGACAAAATCAAAGGTAAATTTCATACAAAAACTGTAGCAAAAAAACAACACAAATGTGAAAGTCTGACCTCTCCTGGATAAAAAAAAAGTATGCCATATGCAAGGGTGTACACAGAGAACCACAAACTAACTCCAAATAGGAGCATAAGTGCAATTGCAAGAAAAAAATGTGCTCTGTATGTTTAACAATCTCCAGTTTTTGAAACAAAACACCCCACAAACTTGAAAAAAACCTCCCACGAGAGTTATTCCTCATCCTCAACCTTTTGTCACCTGAAACAAATATTTAAAACCTCCCCTGTATATTTCTGTAGAGCACAATGCTGGGGAACTGGAGGGTTAACTTTATGTTGGCTGATGAACTGGAGGGCTGACTTTGCACTGCCTGGAAAACTGGAGGGCTGACAATTATCAGGTGTGCGCCGGCCATGTAGTTTAAATTTTTGCAACAAATTAATGCTGCCTTTGTATGGTATCTCAGGGGTGCATGCTGTGAGCAAACGTTTCAGTTTGCTTCATGGCAGGTGTGTCCCTGCCCCCCCCCCCTCCCACAAACTATATATTTATGGAATCTACACATCTTCAGCTACATAAATGTACAATTCTTTCATACTTACATGAAGATTTTTGGCTGAATTTCTCTATAGAAATCTATACTTTTATTAAAAGAAAAGGTAATTTAAAGTTAAAAATCTTACCTTGAATAGTAAAAAAAGCATTAACTGTCAATCTCCCACATGTCTTAAATCAATCTCCAAATGGGATGCATGCCTAAGTGCAATTACAAAAAACAAAATCAAAGTTCTCTATTTTGAACAGCTTCCAATTTTTCTAATATAACACCCCACACATTTAAAAATACCAAACTTGAGTTATACCTTCAGCAACATAATAGTGCCATTCTGTTATATATACATGCAGGTTTCTGACGCAGTTCTCCATAAAACTCCATGCTTTTAGGAAGTTTTGAGGAAAAAATGGAAAGAAAAAGTGTATTCAAAGTTAGACATGTTCCCTAAATCCACTTGGCAAGTGAAAGAAAACACTAAATGTCATTGCATGAGTGACAAAGATATGTGGCCTGCAAATAGCCCTAAATGGACATAGAGTATAACTTTGAGGCTCTGCTCTAAGAGTATTATTAATTTTTTTATGCTAAATACCTCTTTACCTTGGAAACAACCCAAAAAATAAATTGCATGACAGCTTGCTATAGCAGGTATGTGAACTGCAATCTTCAGTCCACTGGTCTACGAGAGTAGTGCAGGGGGAGATTTTAGGAAAGTTCCAGGTCTCCCTTTCCTCATGTGTGACTGGCTTCTCCTATGTGGTCACGGCATTCAGAGGGTTAAAGCTCTTGATCCCCATGTGGTTTTGGACAAAACAATGAGGCATGGAGGGGCGTTCCCAAATGCCCCTAGCATGCCCGTTTCTGGCATTTAGAGGGCCAGTATGCAGATCAGAAATGTCACGATAGTTGCAACTTTGGGCCTTTGTTACGAAGATCATAAAATCTTCGATCTGTTGCACTTAAAAAGTTGTGTTTCTAATACTTTTACAGAAATAATAATAGTAATAATATAATCCGTTTACAAAAAAGGCAATAGATAAAAAAAAAAAAATCACAAAGGTAACACTTTTAATAACATCAACTCATTTAAGTTAATCTTATGCAAACTCCAATCTAATACATTTCTACATTCATTATACATGCAATCTTGTTTGGAGTCATGGTGGTAAGACCATGTTTCCGCCCCAATAAAAAATTCAGAATCAGTTATGTTTTCTTTAGGAATGTAAGCAACATATTAGCAGTATGTTTTCTAATCCTGTGTCAGCATCAGAAAACACAGAACTGACCTTTAATGTCACCAGATAAATGTGTCTAATTACATAAACTGTGCAAGCAGAAATTTCTAATACCCAGTCTATAATATTAGCATTTAGCGTGATTTATAAATGTCCGAAACCTTCGCGGCGATACTTACCTGTTACCGCCGCTTCTATTTATAAAGCGGCGGTATGTGTTTCGCTCTGCTAGTATCGGCTGTTTTACTTCGCCACCTTGAAGGTGGCAAAAACAGCCGATACTAGCCTCCCCGAGGCACGCCCACCCCGCCCACAACCCCCCACGGCGACGGAGACCACCCGCCGCCGCTTCCCAGCATTAACCAATCAGATTACTGGAAAGTTCTGAAATCTGATTGGTTAATGTAAAGCATGCAAACCAAGTATTAAAAAATTGACCAATCAGAAATGAATTAGGGGTTTCTGCAAACCTATATAAAGAGGTGCACTCCACTGCGGAACTCAGATGCCATCGCAGTAGATGGCTGAAGAAAGAAGAAAGAAGCGGTTGGCAACATCGGCTCCGCTGAGGCCAGCGGTGCCAGCGGGCTCACTGGCGGCCGCAGTGAGTCTGCCTGGCATCGGCGACCTGAGTGGGGTTGGTGTCGCCAGCCCGAAGACGTCGCTTCGGATCAAGACGCCGGCAACATCGGCCTCGTTGAGGTCGCTGGCGCCCGCCGGGGGTACCCCTGGCGGCTGCAGGGGTACCTCTCGTGGGTCGGCGGCCTCGGCGGAGCTGGTTGTCGCCAGGACGGACGAAAGAAGACGCCGCCCAAGGGCTCTTTAGAGCGAGCACTGGGGTGACCCCGCCAAGGCCCTGATAGGGCCGGGGCGGTTCGGGCTGCGTGACCCCTTAAGCCCCAAAGGCCCTTCTCAGGCCCGGAGGGTGCCTCCACCCCTCCCAGCGGCTCCCTCCCTTCCCCTCCCCGGGAGCGGCCGGGGCGGGGGGCTTGGAGGGGTTGCTGGGGAGGGGGTGCGCGGCAGGTGGTCGCGACCCTAGCCTCTCGTTCCGAGATTGCCGCGAGCGGGGAAGGGGCTGCTGGGGAGCGGCGACGTGTGTTTTCCCCTGCCGCGGGGGGTTGTGGGCGGGGTGGGCGTATGCCCCGCCCCCTTAGGAGAGGCCGGAAGGGATTTTAAGTCCCTTCGCGGCGATACTATACAGTATCGCCGCGAAGGGACTTAAAATTACCGCAACACATCGCGACCAGATACATATCGCGGGAATGGCGCTCGCCGTTATAAATACGGTGATTTTTTCACGTCCGCGATGTGCGGCGGTAATTTTTTGGCGCTAATTTCGTTTTTTTATAAATATGCCCCATAGTTTTTATGCCAGAAAATGTTAACAACAGCAAGTATTTATTTTTTTCCGTACACATATCCCATGTTTTCTAACATATCAGCATGGTCTGTTCCTTTTGTTGACTTTTCCAATTGTTGTTTCACCTCCCCTTCTTTCTTTTTCCTCTAAAGGTTTAAAGCAATACATTTCATTATTCATTTAGGAGCCGCTTTGAAAGAAAGAATTCATTTGAGAGTCTCTTTTGCTCTTGCTAGAAAAATTACCATTGCTGTTCAACACAACCTACATTTCTACATTCTGAGCACAGAGTATTGTCATTTTATGTCCAGCTGTGAAAAGACTGTTCCTTATGTAAAAACACTTCAGAGGTCTGATAGTCATGCAAGCATTTTGGTCTGTAAATATATTACCATTCAACCATTCAAACTAGTTCCATTGAAAACAACCATGAAAATAAGAAAGAAAATATATCATGGGTTTCTTAGCTAAAAGGTACTTTCTAGCAGCTACAGTATATAATGGGGGTAGAAGATCATAGCTTATTTTTTTATTTATTTTTTGCTACCCCTTTCTGTTTACAGGTAGAGAGTAGAGATGTCCGAATTTCCGGTAATCCGATTCGTTCCGCTTGAGGATTCACGGATTTCAGAAAAAAATTCGAAAATCCGAGAATTTTGGCATTAAAGTCAATGGGGGGAAAAGTTTGGAAATTTCCGCCTAAAATAAGGGATTAAATAGCGGTTGTAACTTACTGTAAATGTCTCTGCTATTTGCGGGAAGAAAAGCAAAAAACAGACATAGCGCACATGTGTGCTACTTCCAGTTTCCACAAGCCGTTTTCAGCAAACCTCGAACAGCCGATTCGAGAACCCCCGAACGTTCAATGATTCTCGAATCGGCCATTCGGGGACACATTAACCAATCTTATTTGAATAATAAAATTCAAATATGATTGGTTAATGTGCGATCAAATGATTGCAAGCATTGACATGTTCAGGGCTGGCCTTTGATATGGGCGAATTGTGCGGCCACACAGGTTTCATTACCAAGGGGGCACCAGCCAGGAGTCTTAGGTCATGGACCTGTAGGCCATGACCTGTAGTTATGCATCAGTGCCACAGCCTCCACAGTTATGGTCATGCAGATCAAATATTGGTATCAGCCACCCCAAAGACAAAGCCCAAGGATTTCCAAATGTTTGAGGAAAAAAAGTTCAGAAAAAGTTTGGAAAGTGGATTTCAGGAATATCTGCGAGATACGCGATTCGTGGACCCCCGAATTCAACCGCGTTTCCGGGTTCGGCCATCCCTAGTAGAGGGCAAAAGCTAAAATAAACATAAAAATATAACATAGTTTTGCACCAAGCTAAAAATATTAGAATTCTGTTATTTACTTTTAAAGCATAACTAACCCTCTAACTCCCACATCGTAATTTTTTTAAACACGATAGACTAGCACTAACTTGTCCACCCCTGTTTTAAATTCTGACAACCAATCATGTGTCTCCAACTGTCTCCTTGCCATTTCCTCCTGGATGTCACAACACTGTCTCAAATGAAATCTTTCAAACACTAAACTAATAATTTTCCCACCTGAACCTTGTTCTATCTCATCTTTTTCTACTTATGTTGACAATAGCCCCATTTACCCTATCTTATCTAATGGGCCCATTGCCTAGTGATAATTATTGACTCCTCTCTCTTCTTTATTAACCACATGAACTATGTTGCAAAAACCTGCTGCTTTTTTCTTCATAAGAAAGAGAAAATCCGGAGCTTTTTATTTTATAAATTTTTGCACCTTAACATAATTTAATCTATACGATGTCAGACATGTATATGCCTGACGAAACCCCATTGCAGAAGGAGTCAGGGTTAAAACATGTCTAGTTCCAGTGAGAAGCCTTTTATCACTAGTCCAACCACTATTGTGTGGGATCAAGATTCTTGATATTTGTTTGACTTGGAGGGAACCACAGCTCATCCAGCAGAACTTGCAGGAGTACTTTTCACCAGCTGTAGAGTGAACAGCAGAACGGGAAGGAAACAGTGTACCAGGATAAATGCTGGGTGAAAGGAGTGTGGTCGCCTCCCATAAATACCATAACATAAGCTCTGTACATGTATTGTGCGGACTCTGCTTCTCACTGCAAGTCCTGGGTTACCTTGTATATACCTAAATATGGAGGATATTCTGATCTTTGGCTAGGCTATGATTAGTATGTGGCTGCACTTCTAAATGGTTTATCCATATTTCATTCTCCAGTGGTAAGAATGGGTAATGTAGGTTTGGGATATCATACCAGTCTGGGATAAGCAGACCTCTTATTGTTTGGGGATACCTGAAGCCTTTAGAGATATACAGGGAGATTCAATAAAAGTTCTTATCGTTTAAAATGGTGCTAATTTTACCCCAACCAATCAGATCTTATTTAAAATTTGAAAGCTAACATCTGATTGGTTGGGGCAAAATTATCACTATTTTAAACGATAAGAACTTTTATTAAATAACCCTGCTAGTGTATTTTGTATTTATAGGTTTTATGTTCACTATTGCTATTAGCTACTGTACTGTATTGGTGCTATTTTACAGAGGTTTGTGAACCACAATAATCATATTTTTAATTTTTGACCATTACGTAAGATGCACAATTTCTGGGGGTACTTCTAGGTGAGTTTTTTTTTTCAAGTATAGTTAGTATATCCCTCCAGATCTAAAAAGAACCCAGGATAAGGGCTTAGCAGTTTAGATCCTACCTTGGGGTAGTTGAGTAATTTTTCTTTAAGGTATTTTAAAATTAGATTGCATGTTAGAAACTCTGAAATGTGTTTCAATACTCAACTAAGAGATTTAAGAGAACAGTAATGTTACCAGTTTCAGATCCAAGAACCAGTTACCAGTACTAGAGTTCTAGCATTCTTTTGACTGCAAGCTAAGCTACAGTAAGTAAAGCCATTCTATACGTAACAACATATTGTGTAAAATAATGTAATTCTAAAGACTTATAGGACACATAATATAAATTAAGAAAGCATCATATGATTTCAGTAGAAGGTATAGATAATTATGAGTAGAAGGTTTTCTCCTTTTTTATCATAATTATTAAAAAATAATGTGTAAAAGTTGGTTCTACATTTTATTTTGGTTGATAAACAAAATATGTTTTGTATTTACATTTCTATTTGGTGTACACTACTGTATGCTACTGTAATTTGCCTATTTACATAATATATATTCTTACACTTAAACCTTACGGCCATGGCCTAGCTTACAAAAGCTATATACTGTATAACCTAAATTTGGTTATTTTGTCCTTTGTTTTTACATATAGATGCATTCATTTAATATCAAGTTTCCTCCATTTACCCTTCCTATTTAATTATAAATTAAAGAATGTTTTAAAGCTGGAAAGCATTTGTTTTGTTCTGGAAAAAAAGGCTACAAGGAAAACTGTTGCACTACAAAATCTGTAATATTTGCATACAACTGGGCTTAATTAATGATCAAAAACTTAAATGACCTTGGGGATGTCTGTAAAAAAATGTTAAGTCATTGTTTTATATGGTTTTAATTTTACTTAAAGCTATAATCTCTAGCTAGTGATGATATAAGTCCATAGAGGCATTGCCTAATAAGGATCAGCATAACTGCACACATTTTAAATCTGGCCTTAAACTGTCACATGTAATTAAGGAAACAAAATGGCAATGAACTTTCTTTTCCCTAAAGTCTTGCATCCAATAAATTCTGTTAAGTTTGGCAAAGGCTCAAACACAGCAGACATAGTTGATATCAAACACTGCATCAATGTCTGTATGCTACTGTAACTACAGTTTAAAGGGGTTAGTGTGAGATAACAATACTTTTAAAAGGTTTTTATCAGTTCAAAGATAGAGAAAGAGTTTAGGCAAATGCTTTAGAAATATTCCTTATTGTTGAAAGGCAGATTTCATGATGCCATAGGCAATGGGGATGACATATGTATTTTACCCTTTATTAAAGCATGAATATTTTTATATTAGGTTAATGTTACTAAAACCTGTTGCAATTACCAGATATATAAGCACACATGGGTTTTTATACAAGTCCCATGTCTTTGGGTAAATTATGAGGAAATGCACCCATTATTTGCTTTGTATTATATTGTATAGTAAGTATTTCCTTTGTATATTGTATAATATATTGTATTTATTTTCTAAAACACCAATGGAAATATTATACAGGGCTTTGCAATACTATATACATTATTATTATGCCCTGCATGATATCTAAGTACACTATCAAGTTGTCTTTAAGGTTTTGAAGTGCAACCTGAACATTTGGAAGAACCAATGCAAGCACAAGGATTAAACCATTTGCAGATGAAGCTGTGAAAAGCATCCCCAGTGCTTCAAGACATTAGTGCTAACCATTAAATTATAGTGCTAAATTAAACATTTTAGGTTTGATAAGCTGTAAACTATAGTATTTGAGAACAAATTTGGGGACAAAGAAAAAAGATGACCAATACATATTTTACGGCCCCATGTTGTATAAGGATTTTTCAGATTAAAAAAAAAACTCCCACCCACATCAAGTTAACACCATATTGGTAACAAAAAATGTACTTCAGTCCTATATTGACCACGCATAGACCTTTTTTAATTGGTTAATTGGTGCAACATTGTTTAACTCTTTACGTGCCACAGATCGTATGGGGTACGATCTCCACTTAAAAGGGCCAAAGCACCATAGATCATAGAAATGGTGTTACCATACATTTTTAGCCATCTTGGTGCCCTAGTATGATCAGATCTCAATTCCATTGCGCTTAAAAGTGCAGTAGTGCAGCCTTGCCCTCCAAGAGTATTGACATTAATCCTTCAGTGCCAACACTTTCCTAGTGTATTGCTATTAACACTTTAAGTGCCAGCATTGACATGGTATACAGTATGTACCTGCTTTCTATGTCTCTTCCATTAAATTGTTCACTCCTCACCCACTCTTAAGTTCTAATTGGAGAGTTGGATGGAAGGAAGAAAGAGGCAGGGATAGGGATCCCATGGCTGCTAGTCACAGGGGCCACAGTTAAAGAGTCTGCAGCAGCTTTTACCTGGCATTTAAAAATTGTTCCCCGTAGTTTGTAACATTTGTTGCTAAGTAGAGTGTGTGGAGTTAAGGCTCTTTACGAAATACAATGTTGCAAATTACAGCAGAACAAAAAGAGCAGTTCTAACACAGCAAGTAAAACCTGACCGGGAGATGCTAGGGAGAACACTTGGTGCCCTGTTTTAATATAGGTGCCCTAGCTCTTAGGTGCTTAGGTGGCTATTGCCTAAAACTGCCCTGCCATACAGTGAAATGTTGCCTGCTCATTCATTGACCTGATTGCAGTAAAGGAGATCCAGGTGACGTCATAGGACCTCCTCCTGGGTCTTTCCTTAGGCTTCCCTTGTGCTACCCCTGGTGGTTTGTAGAGGTACTGCACTGTGATATCCATTCAGATCACAGTGCAGTACAAGCTATAGTAAGCTGTTACTGTGTGACAGCTTACTATATAGTATTTGTGAATGGAGCTCAGAGTTTCATTCACAAATATACTTTTTTTCAAAGTCTTTTCTACTGTGCAAAGACTTGCACAAAATGGGGGCAGAGATCAATATTAGGTGATCAGTTCTGATCACCTAATTATTAATCTTTGCTAATAAATGAAAAATAATTTCCTGGAAAATGATTTCAGAGAAGTGTTTTTTCAGATAAGATTTCCTAAAAGCACGGATTACAGGTTCTGGAATTCTTCATGCATGCATGAAAGCATGGCATCAGGTACTTAGCTGAAGTTGTTTAGATTCCAATAATATAAAGTGTGTGGGGTATTTTCAAGTTTCAGGGCTGTTTCCTTTGAAAAAGTGTAGGCAGTTCAAATTACAGAGCACTTTGATTATTTTCCTGTAATTACAGTACACATAGGCATACTTCCAATTTGAGCTAGTTGGTGGCCATGTCTATGTGTGCACCCATGCATATGGTATACAGTTTGATTCAAGACATGTGGGAGATTTACATTTAGTGTTTTTTTTTATTATTTGTGGGAGGTATTTCCAAATTTCAGTGCTGTTTCCTTTGAAAAAGAGTAAGCAGTTCAAATTAGAGTAGTTTGTAGAGTAGTTCTCTAGTAATTGCACTAGTGCATGCTTCCCATTTGAGTTAGTTGGTGGGCATGTCTCTTTGTGGACCCACACATTCATGACATGTGGGGGATTGATATTTGGTAACTTTTCTTCATTACTTGGGGGTTTAGCATGATTTTTAACTTTGAAACTTGTTTTTCCTTATTATTTTTAGATTATCTGCTAAAAGTGTGAAATTTTGCAAAGAACTGCATTTAGTGGTATGCACAAAAGAACGGCACAGTCACTTATGTGTTTAGATTCCAAGAATATATAGTTTTGGGGGGTGTTTTTGAGTTGTAGGGGTGGTTAATTTTAAAAAGTTGAAAAGTTGCTATTATTGGGTAACTAAGCATTGATTCACTTTTGGGGGCATTTGGGAGATTGATATTTGATACGTTTTTTTAACTGGTAAAAGTGCAAAGTTCTATGAAGAACTGCGCCCACACCATTGGTGGTATGCATTAAAGAATGGCACCTTTGCGAAGCTGAAGGTGTGTAGATTGCAAGAATATAGAGTTTTGAAGGGTATTTCTAATATAAGAGTGGCGTTTAGTGTGAAAACCCTGGGCCACTGTGTATTGGCTCACTTTGTGGCTAGTCAATTCCACATTCAGGTGTGTAAACATACATATGGCATACCGTTTGATTGAGGACATTTGGCAGATTGATATTTGGTAACTTATTTTTTAATATTCCATGAGATTTTGGCATGATTTCTACTTTTTGAAAGTTGTGTTTTGTTATTTTTTTCAGAAAATCTGCTAAAAATGCGAATTTCTACTAAGAACTGCACCCACACCATTGATGGTATGAAAGAATGAACTACAGCGTTAAGTAGGCAAAGGTGCATATAGTTTGAAGGGATTTCTGAATTAGGGGGGTTTTGTGGGAAAAACTGCTGACTGTTCAATATCAGAGTTGGCTATTCTTACTTCCTGGCTAGTCACTTCCAGGTCCCGTTTCCACATACCGTTTGATTCAGGAGATTGATATTTGGTGACAATATATATTCTATGGGGTTTTGGCATGATTTCTACCTTTGAAAGTTGGGGGGTTTCTTTTTAATTTTTTCAGAAAATCTGCTAAAAATGCGAACTTCTATAAAGAACTGCACCCACACCATTGATGGTATAAATGAACAAACTACAGCATTATGACAGAAGTAGTTATGCATTTCAATTTGGTGTTATATTCTTGAAAGTGCTGTTTTAGTTTCCTCATGTACAGGAAAAGTGGGTTACCTACATATACGTAGCTGGTATCGTTGTACTCAGAAATATCAGAGCTTTTACAAACAGTAAGCTTTTTGTGTATAACCTTAAGATAGCTATACATAAACCAAATTGAGGGCAAATCCTAAAAAAATCTGCTGGCACTGACCACAAAAAAAATCTGCTAGCACTAAAAGGGTAGTTCAAAAAAAAAAAATATTGACAAATTATTGAAGCAGGTATGCTACACTTAATTATATTGAAATGTATACTTAAAGAGCATCTATAGTGAAATGTATACATTGCTCCAATCCAGACATAAAAAAAATGTTAGAGTATGCTTCCTTATTCCCACCTTCCTCTGTGGCTCTGTGTTTGCAAACAGTCTGATTTACTGCAGAGCTCCCCACTCCCCACTCCCTGCTCATTTCCCCCGTGCATATAATCTGGCTGTGAACCATACCGCTAATGCGCATAAGCAGTTCCTCATACACGTCACTTTAATCTTTGTAAACAAACAAAAAAATAAACCTTCATGTGTAAGCCAGTAGAGAGACCCAGTGCTGCTCTTTTGGCTTCTTCTTCCCTTTACTTCTGTTTTTAACCCAGTATTTGCCAAGCATTTTAGTGAGCATGAAGGAGTCATTGGGGGACTTGCTGTAAAACTTGTGTAAGCCTACACACTACACTGGCATGCTATTAGGGGATTTGATTGACAGCACCATCAGGAGTTGAGTATTTAAATCTTGACTTTATTATATATCTTCTTACTGAAAAAAATAAAAGTACTCTGGGGGTTGGGATGGGAATTATAGAACACATAGAAAGGGAAAAAAATCTCACTATAGATGCCCTTTAACATTACCATATATACTCAAATATAATTCAACATTTTCAGGCTTTAAAATTAGCCTGAAAACTTAACCTCAGTTTATACTCGGGTCAAGTCCTAATATAGATCTAAATGCTGCAATTGCGGATAGAAACCAGTAGGTGGCTGTGGGGTCAGAGGTCCCTTTACTATATGGGGGTCAGGAGAATTGTAAATGTTTTTAAAAATGTATTGAACCTTGCCACTCCACATGTTTAGAAACTACAATTCCCAGCAACCAATGCATGCTGAGAGTTGTAGTTTCAAAACATTGGGAGTGCCAAGGAACTAGGGGTTACTGGTACTGGATTAATGTATGGGAATTCTGCTATCCATTTAAAGGGCAACTTAAGCCACAAAAGAATACAGAATCAGAAGGCAGCAGTGGTCATAATTTCTACCCTCAGCTTATACTCGAGTCAATCATGTTTTACTAATATATACAGTATATACAGTATTTGGGATGAAAGTAAAAAATATATTTTTTATTAATAATATTTAATATTTGTGTTTTTTTAAATAGAGCATTGAAATTCTGGACAGAGGAAAAACATGTTGTTTCCTTTGAATGTGTCAGCTTTTCCGATATTAGTATTCTATCCCTTAATTCATGCACTTCAAAGAAACTAAGTGCAAAGGATTTGATATGAATCAAATTTTATATGCCTCATATGAGGCATTCAACTTCTAAAAAGAAAAAACTTACACTTTGACCAAATATGAAAATGTCACATAACTGTATTTCTGACCTTCTCTATATAATCTCAAATATATTTATAGCAAAATGGAAGGTGCACTTCAGGGTCTTCTCTTAATCAATAGAAGCAGCAACATTTTGGTCCTGTATCTCGGACCTTTATTAAGCCTTATATATATATATATCAAAGATAGATTAACAAGGTAGATCACAGCAATCCTAGTCCATTTTAAATAAAGTACACCTGTTTCTAATCCTGGACTAGACATATTTTGTAAAAAGGGCATGTCCATCCCCCCCCCAAAAAATCGGGTAACTTGTCATTTCGCCCCCCTTAATTTAACTGCTATTTTAAGCACTTTATTAAATGCATTTCAAAAATATAATTTCTCTTCCTTTCTGCCCTTTCTGGAAAAATTTGCCACCTCCCCCTTTTTTTCAATGAGCTTTTAGAAACTTGAGCATGTGCAAAGGAGACATCAGGGGAAACAGCAGACAATCGTTAGCTGTTATGCCATCAGTCACAGTAATAATATGGAGTTGCTGCAGGAAGACTTAGATAGATTAAATCTTATCTGACACACTGCTGCCAATTTTGACAAGAGAGAACTAAATCCTACATTTTTAAAAACCTAATATAAAAGTTTTTCTCCCCAAAAAACCAATACATTGTAAGATTCTTGTCTAGTAAGTTGCATTAACGTACATGTAAGTAATAGATTCTGTAACTAAGAAGGCTCCCATGTTGTTGCCAGTACAACCCACAGCCCATAACATCATCAAAGAGACATGCCCTCTGACCGCAGTATTTAATGTCTATGCACAGCGTTTTCTATACAGATGTCTCCCCACTGATATGGAATCCCTGATAAGACTTTGAAAGCTGCTTGTTACCTTGCTTCTTACCTTGCAGTTTATTTACCAGTCAGGTGTTGAGACATCTGTATGACTTTTATTTACCTTTTGTTTGTTTCCACTATATTCCTAGCAAAAGATAACGATTCAACATTTACTTATCTTCTACATAGAATCTCTGTTAGGATAGGTAAAAGAGCTTTGCTTTTAGCAAGATAGACTACATGTACTAGTTGCAGGTTCAATCCCCAGTCTCATTGTTTGCACAGGAGCACTGAATGGGTTTGAAAACAAAAATCTGAAATCCATGTTGTCAGGGAGAGAGGATCTATGTGCTGTTATGTGATTGGCTGTCAGCTTAACTCCTAGTAACCACAAGTCAATTTCCTCACGCAGCAGCCACAGCAAAGGGAGAGGCAAGGCACAGCTTGTTGTATGTTTGTGAATGTGCACTGCCTATTGGGAAGATGGTGTATAAAGACGTAAGTATGTATGTATGTATGTATGTATGTATAATTTTATTTATAAAGTGCAACTTGGGTACGCAGCGCTGTACATTATAAAATACAGAGTATACAAACAAGGGGATAAGTGCAAGCAATTATACAGAAAAAATAAAAAATAAATACAATTTTATACATCAGTTATGAAAGCATATATATAATTTAACTATAAATTAATATAAGTGCAGCATGTCTTGACACATTAGGATAGAGATCCCTGTCCCCAAGAGCTTACAATCTAAGTGGGAGGGACAACATACAGATACAAGTGGGGGATGGGTAAAAAGTGCTTAAGAGATCTAACAATCATTTGTTGTGCTGATGCTCAGAAAGGTAGGATAACAGTCTAGATCTGAAAGTATTAATGGATGTCACCAGGCAAAGCAAGATAGGGAGAGAGTTCCAAAAGTTCCAAAGGTAGGTTAAAGTTCTCCTTTAACAATCTTTTTGCCACCAATACCATTAATAGCTGTGTGCTATCTCTGTTGGAAAAAGATTTGGGGGTTCTAGTCCAGTCAAATCTCGTAATAGCAAAGGATAGAGCTAGCAACATATTCTCTTGTGAAAAGATCGGTATAGATTTAAGGGAGAAAAATGTTATTATCCCTCTTTATGAAGAGGGATAGTTAGGCCTTTTTTTTGAATATACAGTGCAGTTTTGGAATCCCCATATATTCCACACACACAAAATAAATGCTGTGAAAAAGCAAAATCGTTGAAAAATTCTTTTTTAGTTGGGTTTGAATCAGATTTTCAGAATTTCAATACGTTCCATGGACCAAAACTCCCTAGTTTCGATCTGCATAGATAGAGACAGTCATGAAAAAGTTTGCAAATCCATGAATCCACCCATAATTGTGGGAGAATGCTCTTCACCAAGTGTGTAATTAAAATGGGCTGTAATCAGATTTCAGGATAAAATTAAGGTTATTAAAGTTGAAACAATCATCAAAATTTTGTCCAGAAACTGAAAATCCACAATGAAATGAGCGTCAATAAAATCACTAAATGGTCTTACATGGGAATGGAAAGGACATGTTCTTCAGCTGTGAGATAAAAAGAGTTTGTAGGAAATTTTTTAAATAGGCAGAGAAAAAAAGTATTTGGTTTTATTTGTTTTGTTTATGGAACTACTTATCTGCAATCTTCAACAGTTTGGATATAGTGTCTAGGATTTGAGATTTTAGGATTTATTTGATTTCATGTTAAATGTAATTTTTACATTTTTGGATATTGTGCAAATTACTGTGCTACAACTTCTTTATGCAGAAGAATTTTGGCTATTGGCAATTTAATCTACATATACAAGTATTAATTAGTGCTGGGGAAAGCATGAATGGAAAAGACATTTTTTTTCTATTTTTTTGGAATCTAAATTTTTATTGTGAATATAAAAAAAAAATATATATATATATAACGTATAATAATAAAGTAAATGAAAAAGCTTTGCAAAAGGGATTTTAAAGTATTTTGTCCTTTGTTCTTTTATCAGTAACCAAGTAAGTGTATTTATTGTTCTGATTAATTGCATTGCTATTGCTAATTGTAATTATCTACCCTTCACATCAGAACCTGCTCTATTCCTCTTCTAGTTCAATCATTCAAATCACTGCCTGGCTGCTATAGTCATTGATCGCAGCAACAACTGGACAGCAGCTGAAACAAAGTTAAATACATCTACAGACTATCTAACAGTATCACTGCCTGTCTTACAGTTTATTGACATCATTTGGCTTTTGCATTTCAGTGTTATGGACAAGTCAAACAATAACAAAAACTTGAACTATGAATATTTCTGCATTTACATCTGAAAATATATCCAATGGTAGAAAGAGCAATTATTAGTGCAAATATACCATATATACTCAAAATATAAGTCAATCCAATTATAAGTGGAGGTACCTATTTTTACCCAAAATATGAGTAAAACCTGATTGACACGAGTATAAGAGGGTAGAAATTGTGACCACTACTGCCTTCTGATTCTGTATTGTTTACAGGCTTTAGTTGCCCTTTAAATGGACAGCAGAATTCCCATACAGTAGTCCCATACAGTAATGGCCAAATCCAGTATAGCTATTACTGTATGTGATTACTGTATGGGAATTCTGCTGTCCATTTAAAGGGCAACCAAAGTCTGAAAACAATACAGAATCAGAAGGCAATCTTTAACAACAGATACCATCCTCCTGATTTTGTATTGTGGGTTAGTTGCCCTTTAAATCCTACACAGTAACCCCCAATTCCTTGGAACTCCAGATGTTTGAAAACTGCAACCCACAGCAAGCTTTAGTTGCTGGGAGTTGTAGTTTACAACTATCTGCAGTGGAACTGCACAACCCCCCCCCCCCCCCCCCCCCAGCCAGGATGAGCAATGTCACTTTAAAGCAGAACTGTAGCCACAAATGAGTCTAAGCAACACTTGACATAAGTCTGAGCAACTTGGAAAGAGTAATCCGGCTGCCACATCCACTGACATCACTACTCGGCGCCAGGAAGTGAGACAGGCAGCCGATCAGTGGATGCGGCAGCCGGATTCCTCATTCAAGTTAGTGACTGACCCGAGTATAAGTCGAGGTTCAACAGCCGGAAAACCACAACTTATTAAAGTATATACGGTATACAATATTGTAAAATATTTTGTTAGGTTCTGGTTATCATAAATTAAAGGTAAATATTAAATTATAGTGTAATAGTAAAGAAAGAAAATATGTTGGCGTGGAAAGGTTTTGGATTGTAGCAAAAAAAAAAAGTCAATTACATAAGTGTTACATTAAAGTCTGGACTGGAGCTTAGAATGGGAAGGTAATAGGATAATGTGCAATACCATTTATTTATTGATGAGCTTAGCATAAGGCTCTGTGGTCTGGTAATGGTAAAAAAAGTCACAAGGTTAAATAAGAAACCTCAAATCAATATAGAATATGCAGGGAGGCACACTCAGGTAATGATTAATAGCAAACTATCATTTATTGAGTGCTCAACATACAAGCCAGATACACAACGTTTCGGGGGGACCCCCTTCCTCAGGACACCTGAGGCTGCTAACATGCTTCTGCATGCTTCTGTGCCTTTTTCGTGCACGGACGCCAGTAAAAGGGGCCAGACCGTCAGCGGCTCCTGTGATTGGCTGAGACATCACCTTTCCGCCAATCACATATACATTTTTTTAACTTATCTCTTTGGGTAGAAAAATAGTTGATTTTCTTTTAATTGTAGCTAAATTTGAACATCAACAATAGTTAATTAATAGTTAATTAATAGTGTTAACTGTTTATATATTATTGGATTCAAGTACACGGTATACACAGACAGCTTGCAGATTATTTGTTTGTGAGAAAGAAGTAACAAAAATGGGAAGTTCTAGTTTACAAGTATTTAGATAAAGTTTATTTTCTGATGAATTATTGTTACTGTAAACAAGGGTTTCTATGACGAGAAGTTTGATATGTTTCACAGTAACTCGAGTTTCACGGATAAAACAATTTTACACTTTTGCTCAGAGTTATCGAAGTGATTTAAGAATTCATCATCCAGGAAATTTCCACAAAGGAACCAAGGAACCAATTTATAGATGTCCTGTTAAAAAAAATGATTGACTTTTTGACATAGTTTGCCCTTCTCTAAACCCTAGTATAACTTTTTAAGTCAAAAAAGACCATATGTAATTTTTATTCAGTCACTTTCACTTCTAAAAGGACTGCATGTGTGTTTAGATCTAGAGTTATATATCTTTCTATATACTGTATATTTAACATATTGGATATTTTTCTTTTAAAATTAGGTTACAAAAATATATGAAAAAATTCCATATTTTATGGTTTATTTTCTTTTCTCCATCAAGCTGTGGGGCTTAAAAATCTACTCATACATATTGTGTACACAATATTAAAGGGGAACTTTATTGGAAAAATCACATGTAGACTAAAAACACAGCACTCTATTAACTGACTTCGTGATTATATATCTATCTGAAGCAGTTTGAGGGCTAGGCCACATTAGCACTTTTCTCATGTGATTACGATCGTTTTGTGCGATCTGCTATCTTTTGAGAATTGTGTATGTTTCTGTTCAATACTGAATTTGTTGCAACCTATGTGACATAATTTGCCTTTTTACATAGATATCGACACACCATTAAAACTAAACAATCTGCTGTGTGGGGCATGCTAAAATCATTACTCATCTGAAATACTATTTAAAGAGCAAAAAAACGAATTACAGGTATACAGACATTTCAGCACATTTCAAGGGGCATGTCCACCACAAAAATTATATTTTATTATGTTTTTGGTTGCTTTATTAACTGTTAAATGCCTCCTTCCTTGCTGTTATCTGAGCCTACATTCCAGAGAACGGATAGATTATGTTGGCTGTAAAGCAGTGAGTAGGGCTAAAAATCCCTTTAAAATATTGATGCCTCCAGACCCTTCCCAACTTCCCCTTTACATGTGCATGCATGTGTACTTCTGCAGTTTCAGAAGTTAGCTGTTCTCACATGAACATACTGATCAGAATTGTTTGACTGTGCTTGCTCTACCAAGCCGATCCACCAATCAGAACTTTCTCCGGTAGTCTAGCAGTTTGCACTCTGTTAATTAATGGACTGCCAAGGTAACTTGTGCTTATGTGATAAGGGAAGTTTTCTACTTTCAATCGGGCTGCAAGTGGAAGGGGGTCTGTTACTCTCCTGGATTCTTGAAGCACAGGCAAGTATGTCCCTGCCGCTGCAGGATGTTACAATTCTCTCTCCTTGCTGTCTGTTGATCACTGTGATTTAGGGAGGAGATGGTTAGGGGTGGAGAAGGTAGAATATATAGGAGGTAGAATGTATGATGCTTGTGCTCTGGTGTGGGGGGAAGTATCTCCCTCCATAGTATCTGACGATCAGTGTGGTTATAGTGGGGGGGGGGGGAAACTCTCTCTCTCCTGTGTTCTGATTAATGTCATCACATTTATTAGTGTGCAGCAAGGGGGGAGAACCCCCAACACAGGAGCACAAGCAATATACATCCCAAGGATATAGAATTGTGCAGACAGCAGCAGTGATTTACTTCTTTTGTTCTCCTCCAAGAGTCCTGATCAGCATGTTTGCTTGTTTTTCTGGATTTACAGGTGATAGATGATGTGCATGGGGATTTCACAAGGATGAGTGCAGGGTCAGTGCCTACGTGTACCCATAATTCACAGCTTAGAAGAAGGTAGGCCTCACATGTAACGGGATGAATACAATACAACGGTTCAGGCACGTAGAGGCTTCTCTAAAAAATATTTAATTTTACTTTTTTAGGGAGTTGGATAATACACACAAATGTGCCTTTAATCTTAAATATGCAAGTTTCCCAGAAAAGAATTGCTTTGTTCATCTTCCCTAAATAAAAATACAAGCTAGTGTGTAACATTTAGACTTTTATGCTTGTGAAGGTTCTCATTCATCCAGGTCATGGTATATCTGTTGTATTCAATTAGATCAATTGGACTTGAAATGTAGTTCTTGAAGACGTTTTGCTAGTCATCCGACTGGCTTTCTCAATTCAGAATGACTTGTACAAGAATCTGTGGCAATTATGTACCCTGGAAAATCCCAATTAGCTATCACACAGCCAGGTGTTAAGGGTGTGATTAGATAGTGGCTAAGAGGTGTTATAGGAACGCCCAGAGTAATGTAATAAACAGCATTGTACATGGCAGACAGTTGGTGTCGAACCCCCCCACCTCTATTTAGGCTTGGTTTCTTTATTTTCACATAAATGGCCTCCTTAACACCTCTCTTGAACCAGTCACGTTCCTTCGCCAGTATGTTAACATTACAATCTTCAAAGGTAATGTTAACATACTGGCGAAGGAACGTGACTGGTTCAAGAGAGGTGTTAAGGAGGCCATTTATGTGAAAATAAAGAAACCAAGCCTAAATAGAGGTGGGGGGGTTCGACACCAACTGTCTGCCATGTACAATGCTGTTTTAACACCTTACTCTGGGCGTTCCTATAACACCTCTTAGCCACTATCTAATCACACCCTTAACACCTGGCTGTGATATGCTAATTGGGATTTTCCAGGGTACATAATTGCCACAGATTCTTGTACAAGTTATTCTGAATTGAGAAAGCCAGTCGGAAGACTAGCGAAACGTCTTCAAGAACTACATTTCAAGTCCAGTTGATCTAATTGAATACAACAGATATTTAGGCTTTTAAAACAATAATACACTAGAAAAGAGCTTTAAAAAAAAAAGGGTAAAGGGCTGCAACATTATGAAGTGCTTAGTCTTAGGAGCATACAGAGTCAAGTTGACTATTACTCCAGAAACAAATGTAGATTTTGGCCTAGTTCATTTTTTTAATGATGCCGGGAGTCAAGAAAGCTACAGAGCAAATCTAAATAACATTTGAGTCAGAAGCTGATTAACTCACATTTTTGGCAAGATCTGTCACAGCTGTCAGTGTTAATTATTGTTTAAAGAAAAGAAGAAAAAAAAACATCAAGGTTCACAAACCAAAATATATGAACCTCAATTATCAGACACTAAAGTTATTTTAAATTAAAAATGTAATATTTAGTGGATTATTTAATAAGGATTTGAAATCCTTTTGATTTTCGGACACTGCAGAAAATATTTATTAATTTGAAACAGGTTTTTCACTGAATTTTTAAAGCCACATTGCAGCAAAACACATTGTAAGACAATAAATAAAAGAAATGTAACTTGTAAATTAATGTAAATTAAGTAACAGTAGGGCATTTATTCAAGTTACACAATGACTGTAAAACATTCCAAAGACTTTTATTTAGTTTATAACCGTTTTTACACCTTGGTAGACACACACCCTGAACACTTTTCTGCATTTAAAACCAACAAAGAAACACTGCATTAAACTTTAATTACATCTTTCATCCAATAAAAACTATTTACATGCCACGAAAATCCCCATGAATATATATATATACTCCATCTCAGATTATTTCCCCTAACTGAAATCACCAGACAACATTGTCCCATTAGACAGCATATTTAAAAAGAATCAACAAGCCGTGTCTCACCCCTCCAATGGCTGCAACATTAATAAGTGTATTAGTTACACATATAGTTGCACATTTATTAAACCGTGGTATTGGAATCTTCCAATACCCCATGTTAGCGTAAAAGTATGGACACAGATTGCGAAATTTCAATGCATCGTCTCGCAAGTTGATTTAATCTGACACAACCTCCCAAATCCAAAAGAGTGAAACGCGTAGGATCTACCTCGCAAGCCATTACCAAGTGGATTATACCTTACCACAATACCACTAAGATTTAAAGGAGCTACACCATAGCAGAGTGGTTCAACTTCAACAACTGCTAATGGACTGTTTCTGCAAGGTTTTTAGTGCTTTTTATTGTTTTTAAATTCTTTAATAATGTTTGTGGCAACCTTATTCCTGTGTGCAGGGTTTTTGGGAGCGATACAGACCAAGCAAGCATCAGAACAGGGCTGAATAAAGCCTGCATTACCCTTAGTGGTACATTGAGTGTTTTAAGAATTTTAATATATGGAAGTGTCACTGATTTTTTACAGAGATCTTGATCTTAACCTATTTATTTTTTACTTTTTGTTTTTAACCCTTCCCCTACCCATACCCCCAATCACAAGCAATACATTTTTAAAGATTTTATACACAATTCAGTGGACAACTTGCAGTGCAGCCACCCCTACTCAAGTCGGCACTCCCTATCACACCAGAGCATGGAAGTGAACCCTTCTACTTGTATATATATTAACTGGCACACACTTATGAAACCTTCAAAGCAGATAAATCTGGCTCCACATTTTTGTAATATCCTATATACAGATGACTGGTTACTAATTGAGAAGGCAGTATCCTAGAATGCAGTGTGATGAGAGTGGTAAAAATAGATAAAATCTATTATTTACTGTAGATAATGGGAATACTAAGGCAAAAGAAAACTTGGAATGTAGAAGAAGATATAGGGTTAGTAAAAAAAGGCAACTTAAAATAATACTGTACCTTTTATTGACTAACTAAAATCATTGAAAATGCAAACTTTCAAAGCACTTAGGCTTTATGGCTTTAAAAACACAAAAAAACGTTATGCTTTTATGTTTTTATGTGTTGGTTTGGTGGTGAGGGAACTTTTATGATATAATATTGGTATTAAAAGGACTGGGAGACTGAGATTTATACCAGGGCTACTTCTGGTCACACGTATGTGACAAAATGTCAGGGTGATGATACTGTGCCAGAATGGGTAATATAGGGTAAGATATCTGAACTATCATTAATAGGTGGTGCCGTATCAATTAATGTAAATTTAAGTTCCATAGAAGGAGCTTAAGGATTAAAGTAAACACATTGCAAACTTTGATCTATTGCAAGCCTACAGACAGACCCACATACCTCAGCAATGACAGTATTCTCCCTAAACACATAAAGATTTATATTATCTAGAGTCAGGGCATAAGATATAACAGGATTTACTCTGATTCTACAGATAGAAAAATGCACCTGGAACAGCTTTAAAAGGACTTACAGGGATACAGTTGGTCAACTACAGAAACCCTAATTAAAGGGCATGTCCACCCTTTTAAAAATTTTTTAGATGCGGTAGGGCACCTTCCCCCAGCCCCAACCGCATCATTAGATTTTCCAGAAAGTGCCCCGATAGTTACATACCTTACCTCTTTCCCCCGCCGCACAATCCTGGCCCTCTGCTTGCACTGTACTGCA